>JAVMKO010000005.1:106821964-106930148 GCA_032164245.1 Sternotherus odoratus
ACACTGGGGGGGGGAGAGCTCAGTGCACGGGGGGGAGCTCGGTGTACACTGGGGGGGGAGCTCAGTGTACACGGGGGGGAGCTCGGTGTACACGGGGGGGAGCTCGGTGTACACGGGGGGGAGCTCGGTGTACACGGGGGGAGCTCGGTGCACACTGGGGGGGAGCTCGGTGCACACTGGGGGGGGAGCTCGGTGCACACTGGGGGGGGAGCTCGGTGCACACTGGGGGGGGAGCTCGGTGCACACTGGGGGGGGGGAGAGCTCAGTGCACGGGGGGGAGCTCGGTGCACACTGGGGGGGGGGGGGAGAGCTCAGTGCATGGGGGGGAAGCTCAGTGTACACTGGGGGGGGAGCTCAGTGTACACTGGGGGGGGAGCTCAGTGTACACGGGGGGGAGCTCGGTGCACACTGGGGGGGGAGCTCGGTGCACACTGGGGGGGGAGCTCGGTGCACACTGGGGGGGGAGCTCGGTGCACATTGGGGGGGGAGCTCGGTGCACACTGGGGGGGGAGAGCTCAGTGCACGGGGGGGAGCTCGGTGCACACTGGGGGGGGAGCTCGGTGTACACTGGGGGGGAGCTCGGTGCACACTGGGGGGGGGGAGAGCTCAGTGCACGGGGGGGGAGCTCGGTGCACACTGGGGGGGGAGCTCGGTGCACACTGGGGGGGGAGCTCGGTGCACACTGGGGGGGGAGCTCGGTGCACACTGGGGGGGGGAGCTCGGTGCACACTGGGGGGGGGGAGCTCGGTGCACACTGGGGGGGGAGCTCGGTGCACACTGGGGGGGGAGCTCGGTGCACACTGGGGGGGAGCTCGGTGCACACTGGGGGGGAGCTCGGTGCACACTGGGGGGCAGCTCGGTGCACACTGGGGGGGGGGGGGAGAGCTCAGTGCACGGGGGGGGAGCTCGGTGTACACTGGGGGGGGGGAGCTCGGTGTACACTGGGGGGGGAGCTCGGTGCACACTGGGGGGGGAGCTCGGTGCACACTGGGGGGGGAGCTCGGTGCACACTGGGGGGGAGCTCGGTGCACACTGGGGGGGGGAGAGCTCAGTGCACGGGGGGGAGCTCGGTGTACACTGGGGGGGGGGAGCTCGGTGCACACTGGGGGGGGAGCTCGGTGCACACTGGGGGGGGGAGCTCGGTGCACACTGGGGGGGGGAGCTCGGTGCACACTGGGGGGGGGAGCTCGGTGCACACTGGGGGGGGGGGGAGCTCGCTATACACTGGGGGAGCACGTGTCTCTGCACCAGAAGCTGGGCCAGTAAGATATTCCTCACCCCTCATCTCAGTGAAAAACGTCCCCTGGGTGCCGGATCGGAGCAGAACCCGGAGCTGAAGGCGACCAGCCCGTTGGAAAGTGCCCGATGGAAATGGGAGGGTGGCTCCCTCCAGCAGGGCCGGGACCCGAGAGCACAGCCCGGGACCCCCCTCCCCCGCCGAGGAGCTGCAGAACCAGCCCCCGTTTGGATTCTCACTTGTTCCTATTCCCCCGGCCCCAGCAACCTGGCCTGGGAGAGTTAAAAGACCAACTGTAAAGAAGGCAAAGGGCCCCTCTCAGACCAGCCCCTTCCCAGAGCTGCTAGGCCAGGGCCCTGGGGGGAGCCCGGGGCGGGGAACGTCCTAGAGATCACAGGCAAAGGGAACGAGACATCGGGGGATTGGCCCTGCGGCGCCCCAGCCCTCAAGGAACCCGAGGGCCAGATTCTCGGGGTGAGCTCAGGTTACACCCCGCACCCCGGCTGTGTCTGTGCTCGACTAGTGACCCCCTCGCTCAGCTGAGTGGCTAATAGCCACGTGTCCTGATCCCTGATCCCCTTCGCCATGACAGGCCCTGGGCGCAAAACATTTCTTCGGTGCAAATGTTTGGGCGTGCGGGGTTCCACCGTGGGGGCGGGGTTCCACCGTGGGGGCGGGGTTTCGCCGTGGGGGCAGGGTTTCGCCGTGGGGGCAGGGTTTCGGGTCTCTGTGCGCACAGGGTTTTGCCGTGGGGGCGGGGTTTCAGGTCTCTGTGCGCACAGGGTTTTGCCGTGGGGGCGGGGTTTTGCCGTGGGGGCGGGGTTTCGGGTCTCTGTGCACACAGGGTTTTGCCGTGGGGGCGGGGTTTCAGGTCTCTGTGCACACAGGGTGTCGCCATGGGGGCAGGGTTTCGCCGTGGGGGCAGGGTTTCGGGTCTCTGTGCGCACAGGGTTTCGGTGTGGGGGTGGGGTTTCGCCGTGGGGGCGGGGTTTCGGGTCTCTGTGCATACAGGGTTTTGCCGTGGGGGCGGGGTTTCGGGTCTCTGTGCACACAGGGTGTCGCCGTGGGGGCAGGGTTTCGCCGTGGGGGCGGGGTTTCGGGTCTCTGTGCACACAGGGTGTCGCCGTGGGGGCAGGGTTTCGCCGTGGGGGCAGGGTTTCGGGTCTCTGTGCACACAGGGTTTCGGTGTGGGGGTGGGGTTTCGCCGTGGGGGCGGGGTTTCGCCGTGGGGGCGGGGTTTCGCCGTGGGGGCGGGGTTTCGGGTCTCTGCACACAGGGTTTCGGTGTGGGGGTGGGGTTTCGCCGTGGGGGCGGGGTTTCGGGTCTCTGTGCATACAGGGTTTTGCCGTGGGGGCGGGGTTTCGGGTCTCTGTGCACACAGGGTGTCGCTGTGGGGGCAGGGTTTCGCCGTGGGGGCAGGGTTTCGGGTCTCTGTGCACACAGGGTTTCGGTGTGGGGGGTGGGGTTTCGCCGTGGGGGTGGGGTTTTGGGTCTCTGTGCATATAGGGTTTCGCCGTGGGGGCGGGGTTTCGGGTCTCTGTGCACACAGGGTGTCGCTGTGTGTGGGGGGGGATCACCGTGGGGGCGGGGTTTCAGGTCTCTGGGCGCACAGGGTTTCGCTGTGTGTGGGGGGGGATCACCGTGGGGGCGGGGTTTCAGGTCTCTGTGCACACAGGGTGTCGCTGTGGGGGGGGGATCACCGTGGGGGCGGGGTTTCGCCGTGGGGGCGGGGTTTCGGGACTCTGCACACAGGGTGTCGCTGTGTGTGGGGGGGGGTTTTTCACCGTGGGGGGGGGGTTCGCCGTATGGGGGGGGGTTTCGGGTCTCTGGGCGCACACAGCTTAGCAGGAAATGGCCTGACAGACGTGCTGCCCCAGGTTCAATGGAGCACCCCACAGTTCCCTGGCCCCGGTGAAAGGGGCGACCGGGGGCGAGTTCGTCGCCGTTCAACACTCACCAACTGGGCACAGCTGGTGGTTCGTGTTTATTTCTCACCAGGCTGGTTCGATGCAGCCAGTCGCTGGCTCTGCGCCAAGGCAGCGCGGCCGATGCAGCTTCCTCCTCCCACCGGTGTCCGGAACAAGGGGGCCCTGGGGCCCCAACAAACCTCACAGCGCCAGCGTCCACCTCCGTCTGCTAGGGCCACGCTGAGCCCCCCCCACCCTCCCAACCAGCCCCAGGAAGGGCAGATGGGGCTCTGGGCAGGAGGGACCAGCGGCCGGCCTGGGAGGGTCTTCGAGGGTGGCAGGGGTGTGGGGGGAAGGGCCGTCCAAAGCCTCACACGCGACGCTCCTTCTGGCGGTGCTTGCGGCCGGTCTGCGCACCCCGCTGGGCCCCCTTCATCAGCCCCTTGAACTGTCCCTGCATCTTCGCCTTTTTCCTGGGGAGCGGACGGAGCAGCGGGCACAGGTTAGAGCGGGCACTGCCCAGAGTTCGCTTCACAGCCAGCCACCGAGCGGGGCACTACAGGGAGGGGGCAGGGCACTGGCAGTGGGGGGAGCTCAAGGCAGGGGGCACTATGGAGATGGGGGGCAGGAGCTGGGTGTGGGGGGAGTTCCTGGCCGCTCCAGCCCCACCTCTCCCATCACAAAGGGGGCGCTGGTGGGAACTCCCCGGCGCAGTGCCCGGCGCAGCCGCTACGGAGCCCAGGGGCCAGGCCCTGGGGTCTCCTCCCAGCACATCCCCGGTGACCCCAGCCGCACCTTCGGTTCAGCTTGGCTCTGTTGAGCGGGATGTAGGCGTAGGGCTCCGGCTGGCCTCTCTTCTTCACGTCCCCTCGGCCTGTCTGGGGAGCACACGGAGGGGGTGAGGAACCAGCACACAGCAGGGGACATGGCCCCCAGGCGGCCACGAGGCCTGGGGGGTCCTGCCGCACCCCTCCCACCAGCCCAGCCCAGACCTGCTCCAGGGAAGGAGCCAGGCCAGGAGACTGCGAGGGCAGCGAGACAACCCCAGGGCACCCGCCGGCGCCCGCGGCCAGGGGGACACACTGGCATCCTCGCAAGCTGCAGCTCCAGGCAGGGAAACCGCCCCCCCCGGCCACTCAGCAGCTGAGCCCCGGGCCCACACGCTGCCAAGGGGGGGCACCAGGCAACAGCACTGCCCAGGGCAGACCCCAAAGCTCCGTCCCATCCCCCCAGGATCTGCTCCGCTCCACCCCCAGCCCCGAGAGCACGTGCAAAGCGACTCCCCCCACCCAGGACCTCCTTACCTTGGCCTTGTAGTCTGCCCCCAGCGCGCGCCCTGCGCCCGGCCGCCGGTGAATCCCGGAGCCTCCAGCTAAACACAGAAGCAAACGTGCATCAGATGCAGCTCCGGGGAGGAGATTTGGGGGAGGGGGTCCTGCTCCCTGCCCGGGGTGGGGGGGGTGGGGGGGAGGCAGGAACCAATCCAGAGCTGAGCATCCCACCCCCTGCGTTCTGCCCCAGACCGTGGGCGAGGTGGGGGGGATCCCCAGGGGGCCAGGGGGGGTCGTTACTGAGCCCAGCGCTCCGGGGACCCAGAACGCCTCAGGCACGCCCCAGGCTGCTGCAGGGGTGGTCCCAGGGGGAGCGGGCCACACGGGGGGGGGGGGGGGGAGGGAGAGGAGAGCGGGCCCCCCCCGGGGAGCAGGCTGCCCCCCCCCCCACAGCCTGGAGGCAGCACTGCCCAGGTTGGGGTCACCTTTGTAACGCGCCTGGGTCCCCTCCTCCGGGTCCTCGTCCTCGTCGTCCTCCCGGAACCGGCGCTTCTGAGCCTTCTTCTGTGGAGAGAGGGCAGGTCAGCCGGGAGCCCCCTCCCCGCCCCGCTGGGGAGACCCAGCAGGCCCCGGCCACACGGGCCAGTCCAGGGCCCCGGTCTCTGCCCTGGAACAAGCCCCCGCTGGGACGGCGGCCAGCGTTCGGTGCCGGTACTTACGCTCCGGATCCCCACTTCCTGCATCAGGTCGGCCATCTCCTCATCCGCCCCTGGAACGAAGAACGGCCGGGTCAGAGCCGGGGCCCGGACTGCCCAGAACCGGGACCGACACGGCTCCCCTCCAGCCACCCCAGCCGCTGTGCCCAGCACGGGGGTGGGGGCCCCCCAGAGGAGGAGACCTGCCTGCTATGGCTGCCCCACGTCACCAGGTGGGTGTGGCCAGGCAGCCCCACAGTTTACAAAGCCCCCACCCCACCCAGCAATGCCCGGGCTGTGCCCAGCAGAGGGGTGACCAGACCCAGGAGACATTCCGGGGGCAGTGCCCCAGCACACAGCTTGCCAGGGGCAGGGAAGGGGCATGGGGGGAGGGGGACCCGGAGCAGGCGGGGGGGGAGCCAGGCCCCTGCGTTCCCCACCCCGGTCAGTACCTTTGGCTCCCGCGGTGTCCTCGGGGCTCTCGTGGATAATCAGGCGCCCATCCGCCGACACCTTGAAGTCATGGCTGGTTCCCCTGGCCCTGCCGCTGCCCGGCTTGGTGGCTGGGTCAGCCGAGAGACGGAGGGGTTAGCGGGTCCGGGGCGGAGAGGGGGGACGCGGCCAGCAACCCAACCCACCCCCAGCGACGGCATGGCCCTGGATCCCCACGGCGCCCAGCCCCCCAGCGCCCAGCCCCCCAGCGCCCAGCCTGCCCGCCCTGGGGGATGGGGACGGACCCAGACAGCAGGGGCAAGGCCCCTTCCTCGACCCTGCCCCGGCTCAGTGTGGGGCCCCGTGAGCCGCTCCTCACCCAGCACCCTCTGGGCCACGTTGGGGTCCAGGAAGTTGAGGGGCTCGTCCCCTTCGCCCTCCTTCAGCCAGGCCTGGCTCTTCTGCCGCGCCTGCTTCTGCTGCTCCCTGCCGCCACGCCTCTCCTCCTCCTCCTCCTCCTCCTCCGAGTCGGCCAGGAGCTCCGCCACGCTGGCACGGGGGAGAGCGGGCAGAGGGTGCTGTGCCAGGCAATGCAGTGCCCAGCACAGGCCCCTGGACATGAGACAGCCCCCCCCCCCCCCGCTACATGGTGAGAGAGACCCCACCCCGTCCAGCCCCCCCGCCAGGAGGACCCCCCCCGCCCCATGGTGAGAGACACCCCACCCCGTCCAGCCCCCCCCACGAGGACCCCCCCCCCCCGATTCATCGTGCGAGACATCCCCGGGGCACAATGACCCCCCCCCACCCCGCTACATGGTGAGAAACACCCCACCCCGTCCAGTCCCCCCCACAAGGACCCCCCCCCCCCCGCTCCATGGTGAGACACCCCCTGTCCAGCCCCACCCCATGAGGACCCCCCCCCCCGATTCACCGTGCGAGACATCCCCGGGGCACAATAACCCCCCCAGCTCCATGGTGATACACACCCCCTCCAACCCTGTGCCACCCCCAGCCATGGGGCACAAGGATCCCCCACCCCCAACCCTGAGCCACTCCCCAGCACAGGCCCCGGGGCCTGATTCGCCCCCTCCCCAACTCCTGAGGACTCCAGCCCCGTGTCCCCACCCCACAAGTCTCCCGAGGGACAAGCCAGGCTGCCCCCCCCCGCCCCCGCCCCGCCCCCCCCCAGTACCTGTCTCCCCTGGGCTGCGCCGGCGTCTCCTCCTCGCTCGCGGCCGGCGCCTGCCTCAGGGCTCGCTGCCTGCGGCTCCGGGCCTCGGCCTTCCGCACGTTCAGCAGAACCCTGTGGAACTCGGCGGGCAAGAGCCCCCGCACCAGCTCGAAGCTGGGGGCAGAGAGAGGGGGAGAGCTCAGCCCCCCGGCCAGGCACAGCCCCCCGATCCGCCCCCCCTGCCCGGCACAGCCCCCCAACCTGCCCCCCCTGCCAGGCACAGCCCCCCAATCCGCCCCCCCGGCCCGGCACAGCCCCCCAATCCGCCCCCCCGGCCCGGCACAGCCCCCCTAATCCGCCCCCCCGGCCCGGCACAGCCCCCCTAATCCGCCCCCCCGGCCCGGCACAGCCCCCCTAATCCGCCCCCCGGCCCGGCACAGCCCCCCTAATCCGCCCCCCGGCCCGGCACAGCCCCCTGATCGACGACCCCCCCCCCCCCCGGCCCGGCACAGCCCCCTGATCGACGACCCCCCCCCCCCCTGGCCCGGCACAGCCCCCTGATCGACGACACCCCCCCCGGCCCAGCCCCCCCAATCCGCCCCCCGGCCCATCAGAGCCCCCCGACCCGCCCCCCCCGGCCCGGCACAGCCCCCCTAAACCACCCCCGGCCCGTCACAGCCCCCCGACCTGCCCCCCCTGCCCGTCACAGCCCCCCCAATCCACCCCCCGACCTGGCACAGCCCCCGGATCGATGATCCCCCCCCCCCCCCCGGCCTGGCACAACCCCCCGCAATCCACCCCTTCACAAAGAAGCCACCCCCCCCACATACACACCCGCCCCAGGCCAAAGCCAGGGGAGAGCCGTGCACTGGAGCCCCCTCACTGGCCTGAGGCTCAGCAGTGGGCAGAGCGCCCCCCCCCCCAGCACAATTTCCGCACCCCCTCCCCCCCCCGCTCTGCTCACCCGAACTTCCGGATGAACTTGGTGAAGAGATTTCTCAGCTTCATGCGGAAGTGACGCCTCATGTCGTCTGTCAAGCGCCCCACGGCCTCCAGCTGCCAGACAGAGCGCGTCACCCCCGGGACAGCACCCCCTCATCCCGACCCCCCCCCCCGGGACAGCATCCCCCCACCGCGTCACCCCCGGGACAGCACCCCCTCATCCCGACCCCCCCCCCCGGGACAGCATCCCCCCACCGCGTCACCCCCGGGACAGCGCCCCCCTCATCCCGACCCCCCCACGGGACAGAGCACGTCACCCCCGGGACAGCACCCCCTCATCCCGACCCCCCCCCCGGGACAGCATCCCCCCACCGCGTCACCCCCGGGACAGCGCCCCCCTCATCCCCCTACCCCCACGGGACAGAGCGCGTCACCCCCGGGACAGCGCCCCCCTCATCCCCTGATCCCCACGGGACAGAGCGCGTCACCCCCGGGACAGCGCCCCCCTCATCCCCCTACCCCCACGGGACAGAGCGCGTCACCCCCGGGACAGCGCCCCCCTCATCCCCCTACCCCCACGGGACAGAGCGCGTCACCCCCGGGACAGCGCCCCCCTCATCCCCCTACCCCCACGGGACAGAGCGCGTCACCCCCGGGACAGCGCCCCCCTCATCCCCCTACCCCCACGGGACAGAGCACGTCACCCCCGGGACAGCGCCCCCCTCATCCCCCTACCCCCACGGGACAGAGCACGTCACCCCCGGGACAGCGCCTCCTCATCCCGACCCCCACGGGACAGAGCGCGTCACCCCCGGGACAGCACCCCCTCATCCCCCTACCCCCACGGGACAGAGCACGTCACCCCCGGGACAGCGCCCCCCTCATCCCCCTACCCCCACGGGACAGAGCACGTCACCCCCGGGACAGCGCCTCCTCATCCCGACCCCCCCCGGGACAGAGCGCGTCACCCCCGGGACAGCACCCCCTCATCCCGACCCCCCCCCCGGGACAGCATCCCCCCACCGCGTCACCCCCGGGACAGCGCCCCCCTCATCCCGACCCCCACGGGACAGAGCACGTCACCCCCGGGACAGCGCCCCCCTCATCCCCCTACCCCCACGGGACAGAGCACGTCACCCCCGGGACAGCACCCCATCATCCCGACCCCCCCCCCCGGGACAGCATCCCCCCACCGCGTCACCCCCGGGACAGCGCCCCCCTCATCCCGACCCCCACGGGACAGAGCACGTCACCCCCGGGACAGCGCCCCCCTCATCCCCCTACCCCCACGGGACAGAGCACGTCACCCCCGGGACAGCGCCTCCTCATCCCGACCCCCCCCGGGACAGAGCGCGTCACCCCCGGGACAGCGCCCCCCTCATCCCCCTACCCCCACGGGACAGAGCGCGTCACCCCCGGGACAACGCCCCCCATATCCCCCGACCCCCACGGGACAGAGCGCGTCACCCCCGGGACAGCGCCCCCTCATCCCCCGACCCCCACGGGACAGAGCGCGTCACCCCCGGGACAGCGCCCCCTCATCCCCTGATCCCCACGGGACAGAGCGCGTCACCCCCAGGCGCTGGGACAGTATCCCCCCGCCGGCCCTCCCTACCGTGCCCCCCCAGACAGATTGTGTCACTCCCATGCCCCGGGACAGCACCCCCCCCCCCATCCCCTTCCTCCCCACCCCCGAGTGCCTGGAACAGCGATCCTCCTGCCGCCCCTCCATCGGGACAGAATCCCCTCATCCTGTCCCCCGTCCCTGGGACAGTGCCTCCCCCCGCCCCATCCTCAGGACAGCATCCCCTCACCCCCTGCCCCCACCCCCACGCTGGGTGGGTGCCTGGGAGCGGGGGCTCTCCCTGAGCGCTCAGGGACCAGGCACTGGGCAGGCGGCCGGAGCGCAGCGACCCCCGGCATCAGCTGTGGAGCGGAGCCTCCAGGAACGGGGATCGGCCGCATCCACCACTGGCCCTGTACGGGGCAGGCAGCCGGGGCAAGGGCAGGGCCCCAGGTTGTGGGCAGGACCCACGTACAGCTGGCGGGACCCTGCCCACCCCCACTCACCATCATGTGGACGTGCGTGGCCAGCAGCCGGGCGTCCAGCAGCAGCAGCGCCACCTTCAGGAAGCCCAGCGCCGCCTTGACCACGTCCCGCGTGCGCGAGCCCAGCAGCAGGCAGACGTTCCGCAGCAGCTGCTCCGCCACCGCCAGCCCCACGTGATCTGCAGGAGGCACAGGGCTCAGGCCGGGCAGCGGGGCCCCCGGCTCCCCCAGCCAGCCCCGGGGAGAGCGCTGGAGAGACCCTGGCTCAAGACCCACTCGCCTATCCCCACCTGTGCTCACCCAGCCCCCTTTGCCTGGGGCAGAGCCCTCCCTCGAGCTCCGCCCGCTGACCGGCCCCTGCACGCCCCGCCCGCCTGCCGGGGGGCTCCCCGTGTGCATACAGCGTCCCCCACGGCTGCTGCTGGGGCACGTCCACCCCCAGGCCCAGCTGTGAGCGCCAGCGGAGGTGCCCGGGGCTGCCCCAGCAGCAGGGGGTCAGACACCCCTTGCTCAGCCCTCCCCACGGAGCCCCTCACCTTTGAACTGGAAGAGGAGGCGGGTCAGCGCCAGCACAGTGCAGCTGATCATGGTGACCGAGCCTGTCAGCCCCGCGTAGACCAGGAGCAGGAACCGCTGCATGGCGTCTGGGAAGGGACAGCCCCGGGTTAGCTCCGGCCTCCGCCCGCGGCAGCTCCAAGGCCTCCCGGCTCAGCCGGGGGCTCCGCGAGGCTGGCCCTAGTGCCCAGCCAGGCCCACTGGACGCAGCTCTGCAGCTGGGCCGGTGCACTGAGCACGGGAGAGGCCTCGGCGTGGATGGGGCGGGAATCAGAGGGCTCAGGGGCCCAGAGCGGGCGCAGGCAGGGGAGGGGGCGGGGACGCCTTACCTTGCGCCGTGGGGCCGAAGCGGAGGAAGGCCTGCCCCATCTCCACCAGCAGCAGGAAAGCGTTCTTGCGGGCCCCCACCGACACCTCCTTGGTGCAGAGAATCACCTGGGGGCGCAAATACCATCAGAACCGGCGCCTCCCCCCACCCCCGCTGGCACCAAGTGTGAGCGGCACTCCGCAGGGAGCCGCTCCCACAGAACAGCCTGACAGCGGGTGTGTCACGGTACTGAAATAGTTTGGTACCGTGTAGATCAATGGGTGCACGAAATATTAGGTGAAGGGGTCATAACAGGTGTCTTATGTATGTATCTATTCCATATGTATGTATCTAGTCCATATGTGTGTATCTATTTGGCAGTTGAAGTTATGAATATTGGCTCTGGACTGTCTGTCTTCCCAAATGTTGGACTGCCAGGGGGACATTCCAGAATACTGGGCGTCAGCTCTGCTCGGGGCTTGGTGGGCCATTAAGAGCAATCAGCAACACAATGGACTCTGGGAGCTTGGAATGCCCCAATCCAGAGGAGAAGGCACCCTGGGCATAATGGCTTCTGCCTGCAAATGATGAGTCATGCATGGACATGTGATCTGCCCATGTGACTCCAGGACTCCATGGGGCTGGACTTTCACCGCAGGAACAAAGAGGTGTTTGCAACTGGAAAAAAAAAACAACTATAAATGAAGCTGCTACAGCCCCTCCATTTTGGTCTTTCACCTCCAGTCTTCAGCCTGCTTTGTTTCCAGCTTTGGATGGAACTTTGCTACTCAGGGAACTCTGGACAATGGTACTGACCCATCCCCCAAATGGGATGCATCCAAAGACTTTGATTTGAACCTGCAGTTATTCTACCTTTGCTGCAAGCCTAAGAGATTTGCCATTACTGCATGTAATTGATTTCTTTTAACCATTCTTAACCCTCACCTAGACCTTTTTCCTTTTATAATAAACCTTTAGATTTTAGATTCTAAGGGATTGGGTACAGCGTGATTTGTGGTAAGATCTGTTTTGTATATTGACCTGGGTCTGGGGCCTGATTCCTTGGAATTGGGGAGAACCGTTTTCTTTATTTGGGGTATTGGTTTTCATAACCATTGATCCCCAGGACAGGTGGCTGCTGGTGGTGATACTGGGAATCTGGAGTGTCTAAGGGGATTGCTTGTGTGACTTGTGGTTAGCCAGTGGGGTGAGACTAAAGTCTTTTCTGTTTGGCTGGTTTGGTGCCTTAGTGTGGAAAACCCCCAGCTTTGGGCTGTAGTTGCCCTTTTGGAAGCAATCTGTCCTGATCTGACACTCACAGTTGGATCCCACCAGGAACAGCACCGTCACAGGGTGTCATCGGTGAGGGCATCAGTGTAAGAGAACAGCTCATTGAACGGTGACAGGGCCGGGAAGAGTGAACGGCCTCCCAGACTGACCCAGAGCCGGGTCAGGAAGAGATGGAAAGGAGCAGAGCTGTGAAATGCAGCCGGCAGGTTGGAGAGAGAAGGGGAGCCGTGTGCTCGAGGATGGGGTGTCAGCGAACCAGTCTTGTCTCTTGCTAGGGCTGGATTCACAGATCAAAACGGGGCATCAACACTTCGGGAGACACCGGAGTGAAATCGGGAGAGTGTCTCTGGGTCTCGGTGAGGTCGTGGTTCTGGATCTGACCCGCTCATGGATAAATGACCTGGGCTAATTGCCAGGATGTTGGGGAGGAGGGAAGTTCAGTCGATTGTTTTCTCAGGCCAAGGGGCTGCTGGAAATGTATCAAAACCCTGGGACAGGATCCTCCTTCATCTCCCATCCGCTTTGGGGTTCCAGGGGGAACCCTGAGCCACAGGGACTGAGATCCCCCGTCACTGACTGGAGTCACCCGAACCTGGACATTGGACTAGAACCTGTGGACTGTTTCTGAAAGGACTTTCGGCAACTAGAACTCCCCGTCCCTGCGAGGTGTCTGGACCTCGAGAACTGGATCCAGTCTGTCTGTGCAGTGATCTTACAGCCAACTCCCGCTCGGCTCTTTGGACCACATTTTAGTTCGGTTCACAAGAACCGGCTGTAACTGTATCTTGGGTAAGATCTAAGTTATCCTTGGACTGGGTCCGGGGCTTGGTCCTTTGGCATTGGGGAGAACTGTTTTCTTTATTTGGGGGATTGGTTTTCATAACCATTGGTCCCCCCAGGACAGGTGGCTGGTGGTGGGGATACTGGGAAGCTGGAGTGTCTAAGGGAATTGCTTGTGTGACTTGTGGTTAGCCAGTGGGGCGAGACCAAAGTCTTTTCTGTTTGGCTGGTTTGGTGCCTTACCAGTAAAGGACACCCAGCCTTGGGCCGGGACTGGCCCTGCTCGGAGCCATTTGTCCTGAACTGACCCGCTCAGTGGTGTCCTACCAAAGGCAGGATCGTTACCCCTCCCCGCCGGGAACCCGCCCCCCCCCGCGACACCTCCCCGCCGGGAACCCGCGCCCCCCCCCCCCCCGCGACGCCTCCCCGCCGGGAACCCGCGCCCCCCCCCCTCCCCCGACGCCTCCCCGCCGGGAACCCGCGCCCCCCCTCTCCCGACGCCTCCCCGCCGGGAACCCGCGCCCCCCCGACGCCTCCCCGCCGGGAACCCGCCCCCCTGCCCTCACCTCTGGGACCAGGGCCACCACGAAATCCTCGTGCTCAGCCGTCAGCTGCTTCACAATGTGGTACAGGCACTTGAGCCGCGGCTGGGAGAGGGGAGCAAGACAGCACTGTGAGATCCAGAGACACGCCCCTGGGTGCCCCCCCCGCCCTTCCAGTCCCTGCCCCCCGCCCCCTCGTCCCCCCCCCCCCCGGCTCACCCTCTTGGCTGGGGAGGCAGCGCTCTGCAGGGAGCCCAGCAGGTCTCTCTTCAGCTCCTCCAGGTGGCTGCGGATGAAGGCCTGGCAGGGGGGCCGGGGGGCTGCGCACACCTCCTCCAGCACGCGGTACACCTTCTTCTGCACGCCGTGCTCCTTGCTCTGCAGGGAGACGGCCCCCGTCGGCGTCAGCCAAGCCCCCGCCCGCACCTCTCCCCCCACTGCACCCAGCGAGCCTCAGCCGGAGACCCCGGGGCACCCGGCTGCAGAGCCTCTCTGCTCCCCGGATCCAGGGAGAGGCGTCAGGGACCAGGGAGCCGGAAGCACCTCCATGCGCAACGGTGCCCAGGACGCAGGGCGCCCAGAACCCTCCCCCGCAGGGCGCTCCGGTCCCACGGCCCCAGCCTGGCGACTCACCTGCAGGGAGGGCTGGATGGTGCGGTAGAGGGTGGCCAGGGAGGGCTCGTCGGCGTACGGCGCCATGGCCACTATGAGGTCCAGGACGGAGAGCCTGCGGCAGAGGGGTTAGCAGAGGGGAGGTGGGAGGCCAGGACTCGGCCCGGATCCCTGCTGGGCAGAGGGATCTCAGCACTGCCCCCCCCCCCCACAGGACACGCTAGCCAGGGCCACCCCGACACCGCGAGGGACGTTCCTAGCCCCCAGGCCAGCCCCCCAGCACCAGTAGGGCAAACAACCCCCCCCAGTCGGAAGGGGGAGCAGGGGAGGTCTGTGGAGGGGAGGAACTGTGGGGGTCAGTGCTCTGTGCCTATGGCTCACCCACAGCGCCCCCCAGGCCCCAGGAGCTCGGCTGTGTCCAGGCCCAGGGATGGGCACCCGGGGGGGTGGCAGCAGCGCTACCCACGGGGGCGTTACCTGGTGAACTCGGTGCTCTCGGGGTCGCTCAGTTTCTCGCTGGCTTTCTCCAGGAACCCGCACACCATCTGCGGGGGGGACGAGCCGCCGGCCGGGGTCAGTTCAGGCACCGCCCCCCCCGCCCGTGTTACCCCGCTCGGTGCGGCTCTGCTCACTGGCCCGCAGGAGCCTGCTGCAGCCTCCAGGCAAGGCCACAGCTCAGGCAGTGCAGCCTGGAGTCCCCCACGGTTCAATCCCCACAGCCCCCCAGGGTCCTCGCCGAGCCCCCCCCCCAGGGCCCTCGGCTGGCAGGAGAGTGGCTGCCTGGGATCAGGGGCTCCAGAGGGAATCAATACCTCGCAGGGGGGGGGGGGGGGGAGGAGGAGGGGGGGGCTCCTCCCCAGCACAGATTCCTGCGAGACCCCCATCAGGGAACGACCCCCCCAGCCAAGGTCACTCAGCATCCCGAGGCCAGACACTGGTTCTGCGCCAGGCCCCATGGGGAGCTGTTTCCACCAGGTCCCGGGGCAGGACTGGCCGTGCCAGCGTTACAGCTGGGGCGCTGCCCTACGCCTCAAAGCTACCCCAGCCCACAGGGCCCGTCCGGGCCCCCGCCTCACCTGCGGCTCCGTGAGAGTCAGGTACATGCGGATGGTGTCCAGCACTGAGCGCCGATGGGCTGCGCCGCCCCCAGCGTCCCCCGGCTGGCTGTACACGTTGAACAGGATGGGCAGGAAGTTCTTGGCGAAGCGACCGACCTCCGCCCGCTCGGCGTCTGGGGAGGGGCACAGAGCAGTGAGGGTCCACGCCCGGGGCCCTGACTCCCCCACCGCCCCACACGCGGCCATGGGGATCCAGCTGATCACGGCTGGCACCTTCCCGCAACCCTGGGGGAGCGGGGAAAGCCAGGCAGGAGGGGAAAGACCATTGGGGGGCTCAGGGCTGAGTGAAGGCCCTGGAGACCGGACCTCGACCCCACCACACCGCAGCTCCCAGCCAGTTGAAGGATGCCTCCCCCCCTCCTCCCCCTGCAGGGGCCCCCAGGGCCCGGCCCCTACCCGTCACGCAGCCCTTGCTGATGAGTGTGCGCAGGGCCTGGCAGACGGTGAGCCGCAGGTCTGCCCGCTCGCTGAGGGCCGTGCCCAGCGTCCGCGCCAGCGCTCTGAAGGAGGCCACCACGTCCGTGGGCCTGGTGCAGAAGCCGGGCAGCACGGTCCAGATCTGAAAGGTAAAGGGGGCGAGTGACGGGGCAGAGCGGACACCAGCCGGACACGCAGAGCCGCCCCTCGCGAGGAGCCTCCCGGCCTGAGCCTCTCACCTGCCACTGCAGCGTCTCATAGATCTTGGACTCCAGACTCTTCCCGGCCTGGGCCAGCTCCGCGGCTGCAGCAAAGACACCAGAGACGTGAGGGCTGCAGGCCACAAGGGCCGGTTGGGATCCTCTCGTCTGAGCCCTGGACAGCCCAGGCCAGAGCCCGGCCCCGCAGTGACC
Organism: Sternotherus odoratus; assembly: GCA_032164245.1. Lineage (NCBI taxonomy): Eukaryota > Metazoa > Chordata > Testudines > Kinosternidae > Sternotherus > Sternotherus odoratus. The sequence goes on from JAVMKO010000005.1 coordinate 106,837,703, forward strand.
CCAGAGCCGATCACCGGGATTTAAACATCGCCAGCGACGCCCCGGGGCCAACTCCCTGCCCCGGCCCAGATCCACGCCCGGTTCCCTGCCTCAGTGTCTCCAGCTTCCAGCCCTGGGGCGCGTTCCTTGGCTAGACGCCAGGGCCCACCCTCCAGTACCCCTTCCCTACGCGGGTACTAAGACTGCGGGGGAGTGTCCCAGGGCCACCCGCCATGGGGGACAGCAGGGTCTGAGAGAGCAAAGACACCTCCAGCCCCTGATCTCAGGCCCCCGGGGAGCAGAGCACCCGGACCACGGCCTCTGAACCTGCAGCAGGAGACGGGGCCAGGGTGCAGTTTATTCAGCCAGTGCTTCCCCTCTGCCTGCCCTGCTGGCTCTGTGCCCCACGGGGACAGCCCCCTTGGCCCCACCAGCCTGGGGACACCTCCCCTGAATGGGGAGGAACCTGCAGCTCCGCTAACACTACAACTCGTCCCCCTCCCCCGCTCGTTACCTCTGCTTTTCAGGGTGGCCGCCAGGGGCAGGAAATAGCTGGTGAAGAAGCTGAGCTGTGTGCCCTGGACATGGTCCCGCATCACGGGCAGGAGCCAGCTGCGGGGGAAATCCAGCGTCTCCCTGTTGGGGGCCGGGGGGAAGAAGACACACACAGGGTGAGGTGCAGCAGGGGGTGCTCCTGCCGCCCTGCCACAGACCCGCGGGATCGGCGCTTCGCCCCCCGCTTTGGAACAGCCCCCGGGAGAACGAGCCAAAGGCCCAAACCCACCCTCCATTTTCTTACATACATCGAAGGCAGGAAGCCTTAAAAGACAGGGAACAAAGGGTAGGGATAAATGGAACTTTTTCAGAATGGAGAGGGGTAACTAGTGGTGTTCCCCAAGGGTCAGTCCTGGGGCCGATCCTATTCAACTTATTATAAATGATTTGGAGGAAGGGGTAAACAGTGATGTGGCAAAGTTTGCAGATGATACTAAACTGCTCAAAGTAGTAAGGACCAAAGCAGACTGTGAAGAACTTCAAAAAGATCTCACTAAACTAAGTGATTGGGCAACAAAATGGCAAATGAAATTTAATGTGGATAAATGTAAAGTAATGCACATTGGAAAAAATAACCCCAACTATACATACAATATGATGGGGGCTAATTTAGCTACAACCAATCAGGAAAAAGACCTGGGAGTCATTGTGGATAGTTCTCTAAAGGCATCCACGCAGTGTGCAGCGGCAGTCAAAAAAGCAAACAGGATGTCATTAAAAAAGAGATAGAGAATAAATCGGAGAATATCTTATTGCCCTTATACAAATCCATGGTGCGCCCACATCTTGAATACTGCGTACAAATGTGGTCTCCTCATCTCAAAAAGGATATACTGGCACTAGAAAAGGTTCAGAGAAGGGCAACTAAAATGATTAGGGGTTTGGGACGGGTCCCATATGAAGAGCGATTAAAGAGGCTAGGACTTTGTAGCTTGCAAAAGAGGAGACTAAGGGGGGATATGATAGAGGTATATAAAATTATGAGTGGAGTGGAGGAAGTGAATAAGGAAAAGTTATTTACTTGTTCCCAAAATAGAAGAACTAGGGGCCATTCAATGAAATTGGCGTGCAGCAGGTTTAAAACAAATAAAAGGAAGTTCTTCTTCACACAGCGCGCAGTCAACCTGTGGAACTCCTTACCTGAGGAGGCTGTGAAGGCTAGGACTATAACAGGGTTTAAAAGAGAGCTGGATAAATTCATGGAGGCTAAGTCCATAAATGGCTATTAGCCGGGATGGGTAATGAATGGTGTCCCTAGCCTCTGTCTGTCAGAGGGGGGTGATGGATGGCAGGAGAGAGATCGCTCGATCATACCTGTTAGGTTCACTCACTCCGGGGCACCTGGCATTGGCCACTGTCGGTAGACAGGATGCTGGGCTAGATGGACCTTTGGTCTGACCCAGTATGGCCGTTCTTATGTTCTTAAGCTGCCAAACCGACAGTGGGACAGACAAGGCAGGAGCCGAGAAACTAAACGAATTCTGTGCCTGGGTCTCCCCGGCGGAGGAGGTGAGGGAGATAAACACACCTGAGCCAGTCTTTTTAGGTGACACATCCAAGGACCTGTCCGGGAGTGAGAGGTCTTTGGAGGAGGTTTTGGAACAAACTGATCAACTGAACAGGAACAAGTCACCAGGACCAGACGGGATCACCCAAGAGTTCTGGAGGAACTCGAATGTGCAATCGCAGAACCACGAACTGGGGTGTGTAACCGGTCATTGCAATCAGCCTCTGTACCAGGTGACTGGAGGGTAACTAGTGTAACACCGATTATTAAAAAAAGGCGATCCCGGCAATTACAGGCTGGTAAACCTGACTTCAGTACCAGGCACACTGATTGAAACTGTAGCAAAGAGCAGAATTACCAGACACAGGGATAAATGAACATGATACACTGGAGAAGAGTCAACGTGGCTTTTGTAAAGGGAAATCGCGCTTCACCAATCTACTAGAATTCTTTGAGGGGTCAACAAGCATGTGGCCAAGGGGGATCCAGTGGATATCACGTACTTGGACTTTCAACGTCTTTGACAAGATCCCTCACCAAAGGCTCTTAAGCAAAGTAAACTGTCCTGGGCTAAGAGGGAAGGTTCCTCTCATGGATTAGTAACTGGTTAAAGATCGGACGAAGAGGAGGAATAAATGGCCAGTTTTCAGAATGGAACAAGGTAAACAGCGATGTCCCCCGGGGTCTGTACGGGGACCAGTGCTGTTCAACTGTTATAAATCACCTGGGAAAAGGGCTGAACACTTTGCAGACCATACAAAACTACTCAAGATCGTCCCAAACTGACCGCAAAGCGTTACAAAGAGTTCTCACAAAACCGGGTGAGGGGGCAACAAAAGGCAGATGAAATTCAATGTTGATAAACGCAAAGCAATGCAGGTTGGAAAACCTAATCCCAGCTGTAGATCCACAACGATGCAATCTGATCTAGCTGTTACCACTCGAGAGGGATCTTGGTGAACAGACTTGGATCCCTTGGCCTACTTAGTGCCACGCAGGTGCCCAGGGAACCCGCCCGTTCCTTCAGGGGTCTCTTCCTCCTGGGCCAAGGCACTGACCCTGTGGCTCCATGACCCCTGGGAACTGGCTGACCGTGGGGGGTCACTGGAGCGGGGCTGGGCCACGCAGAAGGGTCTGTCTTGTAGCCCTCACCCCCTGGGCGAGGCTCAGGGCTTCCAACCCCCGTGGCCTGGGGACTAACAGCCTCTCTTGGCTGGAAGGGCTGCCTGCGTCCCCGGAAACACCCCAAGCTACAGCACAAGCCTTCTGCTGGAGTCTGGCCTGGCTGTCGCCATGCAGGGAACGGCGGGGAGAGGCAGGGACCGGCACTGTGAGAGGCCCTGGGTCCGGCCCACTAGAGGAGCCAACTCCGGCAGACGGGACAGCCGGGGGCGTAGACCAGCCCCCATGCCTGGTACAGCCCTGTCAGGACCCCGCCCCGGCCCCATCCAGCTGTTGGATTGCAGGAGCCTTGCGGGAGGCTGAGGCCCAGCCGTGGCTCCCGGCAGCCGCGCGGGGGTCGTACTCACTCTGTGCCGTCTATCTCCAGGGCCACGGCCTGCAGCAGCACCTCGGGGCCCATGCTGGCCACGGCAGCCCCCACCGCCCGGTCCAGCTCGCTGGTGTGGGGGAAGTGTGGGGAGTGGCGCAGGTCACACAGGGACTGGAGACACTGCAGAGCAGAGACGGGGCTCACGTGGAATCCCCCCCAGAGGCCCCCCTGGGCCGGGGAGCAGCCCACACCCACAGGCATGTGTGTCGGCCCCGGCCCCACTCGCCCGGCCACAGTCCAAGACCGTCTCAGGGCAGATCCCGCCCCCACCTGCTTTAGGTGGGGCCGGGCCAATGCAGCCACCGAGGAGGAGAGCAGCCAGCGCTAGCCTGGGTGGACCCAGGAAGCAGGAACAGGGACCTACCCAGAGATCTCTGGCCCCAGGCCAATGCCTGGAACCTCCTTCTCCGCAGGAGGCAAGGAGCCGACCCCTAGCAGTGCGGGCTCCAAGAGCAGGGTGCCATGCCCACGCCCCCCCTCCGGGCCAGCTGCTGCAGCACAGGCCAGCCTGGGTCTGGGACTCCCCCCCTGCTCCCCCCCTCCCGAAGCCAGCGCGACTGACTGGCTCTCAGCAGCCTCTGTGGCGAGCGTGTGCAAGGCCCGGCCCCGGAGCCCCGACCCCTCTCCTAGACCCGCGCCCCCCTTACCGTCCTCATGAAGGGATGGCACTGCTTCCCGCAGGCCTCGAAGAAGGCCCGCAGCACCTGCAGCACAGAGGCCCACGCCGCGTGGAATCGGTACGTCAAGCCCTCCTCCACCGCCCTGCCCGGGGAGAGAGAACCGGCTCAGCGCCGCCCGGCACACGGGCCTCCCCACGGGGCTCCCCACAGCCCGGCGGGCCCCACTCACCTGAACATCCTGCAGAGGTGGGAGGCGGGTCCAGAGGCAGAAACAGACCCCAGCTCGGCCATGTGGGGAGCCACACACTCGCTCAGCAGCGCCTGCAGGGGGCGGTCACGACGGGAGGGGTTAGCCCCGCCCCTCAGCCCCATGGCGGGGGGGGGGAGCAGGCTGCAGAGGGGCAGTTCCCAGCATGCCATGCTCCACGCAGGCTGCTGGAGCAAAGCCCGGGGCCCCATGGCGGGGTCTGGAATAGCCACCCCCAGGCCAGGACAGGGGGAGGAGGGGGCAACTGCTCGTGGTACCTTGAGTGTCTGCGTGGCGGCCGCCAGCACCTGTGGGTGGGGGGAGAGGAGGCAGCTCACCGCGGCCGTGAAGAGACGGGGGAGGTGCCCCCAGCACAGGTCCCACTGCAGCCTGAGAGAGAGAGATGGGGGGGTCCAGCACCAGGGAGAGCCCCCATCCCCCGCGTCCCCACTCCCCTCATCCCCCAACAGGGGTCATGCCACACTTACACCCCCCCCCGGAGCCCCCGCCCCTCGTCCCCCAGGGACCCCCACTTCCCTCGTCCCCCAACACAGGCTCCGCCCCCTTGTGCCTGGGGGCCCCGCCCGCCCCGTTACCTGGCCAGGTTGCTGTGCGCCTTCTCCATGACGGCCAGCCAGGCCAGCAGGGGCTGCAGGTCGTTCTCGCTGGGCAGGTAATCGTACAGGGCCTGGCACAGGGCACGGGCTGAGTGAGAGATGCCCACATCCCCCCACCTGAGACCCCGCCCCATCCTGTGAACCCCACCCCCACCCCTCAGGCCACCCGGGACCCCCCCATTCCGTGACCCCAGCCCTCAGCCCACCCTCCCCCCACCCGAGACCCCGCCCCATCCTGTGAACCCCACCCCTCAGGCCACCCGGGACCCCCCCATTCCGTGACCCCAGCCCTGAGCCCACCCTCCCCCCACCCGAGACCCCGCCCCATCCTGTGAACCCCACCCCTCAGGCCACCCGGGACCCCCCCATTCCGTGACCCCACCCCTCAGCCCACCAGTGACCCCCCCAGCCCACCCTCCCCCCACCCGAGACCCCGCCCCATCCTGTGAACCCCACCCCCACCCCTCAGGCCAGCCGGGACCCCCCAATTCCGTGACCCACCCCACCACAACTCAGCTGACCCGTGACCCCATTCCGTGACCCCACCCCTCAGCCCACCCGTGACCCCATTCCGTGACCCCACCCCTCAGCCCACCCGTGACCCCCCCAGCCCACCCTCCCCCCATTCCGTGACCCCACCCCTTAGCCCACCTGTGACCCCCCTTCAACCCACCCTCCCCCCATCCGTGACCCCGCCCCATCCTGTGACCCCCACCCCCAAGCCCACCCGTCACCCCTCCAGCCCACCCTCCCCCCACCCATGACCCAGCCCCATCCTTTGACTCCATACCCACCCCTCAGCCCACCCGTGACCCCCCCTCGGCACATCCTCCCCCCCCTCTTCCGTGACCCCACCCAATCCAGTGATCCCGCCCTTACCCCTCAGCCCATCCTCCCAATCCCTTGAACACCCCCCCTCAGCCCACGCCCACCCCTGCCCCCCGTGACCCCTCCCCCACCCCCCCACTCACGGTGATGATCTGGGCGTTGAGCTCCGCGGACAGACAGGCCAGGCCGGGCCTGGCACTGAAGAGGCTGTGGAAGGCCTGCATGGCACACGCCGTCACCAGCTGCAAAGACACAGCGTGAGGGAGCGAGGGGGGACACGCCGCCCCTAGGGCCCCTCGATCCCAGCCCCCGCCGGGAGCCCCCCAACGCGGCACCCAGCAGGAAGGGGCGGGTTGTCCTAGCTGGAGTCCAGACGTGTCCCCCCCCCCCACTCCCCGGTCCTAGCCCTGGGTGTCCCGGGGCAGGCAGCTGGGGGCCGAGGACAGGGCCGGGTCCCCCTCCCCCGGGCGCCCGCCCGGCTGCTCACCACGTGGCTGAGGGTCATGACGCGGAGCAGGGTCTCGCAGCAGGTCTTCACCGTGCCCACGGGCAGGCAGGGCAGCAGGTCCCGGAGCAGGCTCAGGACGTGCAGCGTGGTGGTGGCCTCCTTGGATCCTGGGCAACGGGGCAGAGATGAACCCACAGAACGCCCCTCCCCCCGCCGGCCAGGCCCCCGTGACTGAACCCCACTGCCAGGGGCTGCTGGGCCCAGACAGTTCAGCGCCAAACCCCCGAGCGCAGCGCAGGAGCCAAAGGGCCCAGCACAGATCCCACAGCTCAGAGCCCGGCACCTGCCCAGCTGTGCACCCCACGTCCCAGTCAGGTCCCCGTGCACCCCCCCCAGCTGTGCACCCCACGTCCCAGTCAGGTTCCCGTGCACCCCCCCAGCTGTGCACCCCACGTCCCAGTCAGGTCCCCGTGCACCCCCCCCCCCAGCTGTGCACCCCACGTCCCAGTCAGGTCCCCGTGCACCCCCCCCCCAGCTGTGCACCCCACGTCCCAGTCAGGTCCCCGTTCACCCCCCCCAGCTGTGCACCCCACGTCCCAGTCAGGTCCCCGTGCACCCCCCCCAGCTGTGCACCCCACGTCCCAGTCAGGTCCCCGTGCACCCCCCCCCCCCCAGCTGTGCACCCCACGTCCCAGTCAGGTCCCCGTGCACCCCCCCCCCCCAGCTGTGCACCCCACGTCCCAGTCAGGTCCCCGTGCACCCCCCCCAGCTGTGCACCCCACGTCCCAGTCAGGTCCCCGTGCACCCCCCCCAGCTGTGCACCCCACGTCCCAGTCAGGTCCCCGTGCACCCCCCCCAGCTGTGCACCTCACGTCCCAGTCAGGTCCCCGTGCACCCCCCCCAGCTGTGCACCCCACGTCCCAGTCAGGTCCCCGTGCACCCCCCCCAGCTGTGCACCCCACGTCCCAGTCAGGTCCCCGTGCACCCCCCCCAGCTGTGCACCCCACGTCCCAGTCAGGTCCCCGTACACCCCCCCCAGCTGTGCACCCCACGTCCCAGTCAGGTCCCCGTACACCCCCCCCAGCTGTGCACCCCACCTCCCAGTCAGGTCCCCGTGCCCCCCCCAGCTGTGCACCCCACGTCCCAGTCAGGTCCCCATGCACACCCCCGAGCTGTGCACCCCACGTCCCAGTCAGGTCCCCGTGCACACCCCCGAGCTGTGCACCCCACGTCCCAGTCAGGTCCCCGTGCACACCCCCCCGAGCTGTGCACCCCACGTCCCAGTCAGGTTCCCGTGCACCCCCCCCAGCTGTGCACCCCACGTCCCAGTCAGGTCCCCGTGCACCCCCCCCCCAGCTGTGCACCCCACGTCCCAGTCAGGTCCCCGTGCACCCCCCCAGCTGTGCACCCCACGTCCCAGTCAGGTCCCCGTGCACCCCCCCAGCTGTGCACCCCACGTCCCAGTCAGGTCCCCGTGCACCCCCCCAGCTGTGCACCCCACGTCCCAGTCAGGTCCCCGTGCACCCCCGCCCAGCTGTGCACCCCACGTCCCAGTCAGGTCCCCGTGCACCCCCCCCCAGCTGTGCACCCCACGTCCCAGTCAGGTCCCCGTGCACCCCCCCCCGAGCTGTGCACCCCACGTCCCAGTCAGGTCCCCGTGCACCCCCCCAGCTGTGCACCCCACGTCCCAGTCAGGTCCCCGTGCACCCCCCCAGCTGTGCACCCCACGTCCCAGTCAGGTCCCCGTGCACCCCCCCAGCTGTGCACCCCACGTCCCAGTCAGGTCCCCGTGCACCCCCCCAGCTGTGCACCCCACGTCCCAGTCAGGTCCCCGTGCACCCCCCCAGCTGTGCACCCCACGTCCCAGTCAGGTCCCCGTGCACCCCCCCAGCTGTGCACCCCACGTCCCAGTCAGGTCCCCGTACACCCCCCCAGCTGTGCACCCCACGTCCCAGTCAGGTCCCCGTACACCCCCCCCAGCTGTGCACCCCACGTCCCAGTCAGGTCCCCGTGCACCCCCCCCAGCTGTGCACCCCACGTCCCAGTCAGCTCCCCGTGCACCCCCCCAGCTGTGCACCCCACGTCCCAGTCAGCTCCCCGTGCACCCCCCCAGCTGTGCACCCCACGTCCCAGTCAGGTCCCCGTGCACCCCCCCAGCTGTGCACCCCACGTCCCTTCCAGTCCCGTGCACCCCCCCAGCTGTGCACCCCACGTCCCAGTCAGGTCCCCGTGCACCCCCCCCAGCTGTGCACCCCACGTCCCAGTCAGGTCCCCGTGCACCCCCCCCAGCTGTGCACCCCACGTCCCAGTCAGGTCCCCGTGCACCCCCCCCAGCTGTGCACCCCACATCCCAGTCAGGTCCCCGTGCACCCCCCCCAGCTGTGCACCCCACGTCCCAGTCAGGTCCCCGTGCACCCCCCCCAGCTGTGCACCCCACGTCCCAGTCAGGTCCCCGTGCACCCCCCCAGCTGTGCACCCCACGTCCCTTCCAATCCCATGCACCCCCCCAGCTGTGCACCCCACGTCCCAGTCAGGTCCCCGTGCACCCCCCCCAGCTGTGCACCCCACGTCCCAGTCAGGTCCCCGTGCACCCCCCCCCCCCAGCTGTGCACCCCACGTCTCAGTCAGGTCCCCGTGCACCCCCCCAGCTGTGCACCCCACGTCCAAGTCAGGTCCCCGTGCACCCCCCCAGCTGTGCACCCCACGTCCCAGTCAGGTCCCCGTGCACCCCCCCAGCTGTGCACCCCACGTCCCTTCCAGTCCCATGCACCCCCCCAGCTGTGCACCCCACGTCCCAGTCAGGTCCCCGTGCACCCCCCCCAGCTGTGCACCCCACGTCCCAGTCAGGTCCCCGTGCACCCCCCCCAGCTGTGCACCCCACGTCCCAGTCAGGTCCCCGTGCACCCCCCCCAGCTGTGCACCCCACGTCCCAGTCAGGTCCCCGTGCACCCCCCCAGCTGTGCACCCCACGTCCCTTCCAGTCCCATGCACCCCCCCAGCTGTGCACCCCACGTCCCAGTCAGGTCCCCGTGCACCCCCCCCAGCTGTGCACCCCACGTCCCAGTCAGGTCCCCGTGCACCCCCCCCCCCCAGCTGTGCACCCCACGTCTCAGTCAGGTCCCCGTGCACCCCCCCAGCTGTGCACCCCACGTCCAAGTCAGGTCCCCGTGCACCCCCCCAGCTGTGCACCCCACGTCCCCACCGCGCCGTACCTCCGGACTTCTCGATCTCCTGCACGCAGAACCGGGCTGTGGACTGCGCAGCCGGGTGATGCGTGGGGGCCGTGTCCCCGAACAGGAACTCGCTGCCCTTCAGGATGGAGCAGACGCCGTGCTGGGCTTCCTTCCGCACCTGCGAGCAGGGGAGGGGGGTGAGCAGGGGGTGCCCGGGGCCCTGGGATCCCTGCACCCGGCGCATCGCAGAGACCAGACAGCTCCAGACCCAGGCCCTGGCGAGACCCTGCAGGCCAGGCCACGGCTCCCCGGGCCCCCCCCCCAGGGTCCCGAGGGGCTCACCTTGGGCTTGGCGTGGACGGTGAAGCTGAGCAGGCCGTGGTAAACCTGCAGCGTGACGGGGTAGCTCCAGGCGGTCAGGTCCTGCTTCCGCAGCAGCGTGGCCAGGCAGGAGAGCACCTGCGGGGACACCCAGCCCTGTAAGTCAGGCTGCCCCCCCCCCCCCAGCCTATCCCCCCCGGACTGCCCTTCCCCCGACCCCCCCACCCCGTGACCCCCTGCCCACGTCCTGCTGGGGGTACTCACCCACCGCAGGGCGGAGGAGGGGCCGCTGCCGGCCTGCGAGGCCATGATGCCCATCAACACTTTGGAGGTGTCCGAGAACTTCTGTATCAGCACCGGGCCAGGCACCCTGCGGGCAGAGCGGGGCGGGCGTCAGCACGGCTGGGGGATTCGCTGCACGGCCCCCGCCCCCCGCTTGAGACCCCGCTGGGATTCCCAGCCCTTCCCCCCGCGCTGGAGGGGGAGACCCCCCGTGAGTGGGACCCTCCCGCAGCGGTGCCCTGGCCCAGCCTGACTCAGGCACCAGCAGCCCCGGGCTCAGATCCCACCTGTTACGATGCTTCGCGCCGCCCCCCCCCAAACTACACTCACCCCCCCCGGCCTGCAAGCAGCGCCCTGCTCTGTCCCCTACATCCCGCCGCCCCCCCCCAAACTACACCCCCCCCCGGCCTGCAAGCAGCGCCCTGCTCTGTCCCCTACATCCCGCCCCCCCCCCCAAACTACACACACACCCCGGCCTGCAAGCAGCGCCCTGCTCTGTCCCCTACATCCCGCCGCCCCCCCCCAAACTACACACACCCCCCGGCCTGCAAGCAGCGCCCTGCTCTGTCCCCTACATCCCGCCGCCCCCCCCCCAAACTACACACACCCCCCGGCCTGCAAGCAGCGCCCTGCTCTGTCCCCTACATCCCGCCGCCCCCCCCCCAAACTACACACACCCCCCGGCCTGCAAGCAGCGCCCTGCTCTGTCCCCCACATCCCGCCGCCCCCCCAAACTACACCCCCCCCCGCCTGCAAGCAGCGCCCTGCTCTGTCCCCTACATCCCGCCCCCCCCCCCAAACTACACCCCCCCCCGGCCTGCAAGCAGCGCCCTGCTCTGTCCCCTACATCCCGCCCCCCCCCAAACTACACCCCCCCCCGGCCTGCAAGCAGCGCCCTGCTCTGTCCCCTACATCCCGCCCCCCCCCCAAACTACACCCCCCCCGGCCTGCAAGCAGCGCCCTGCTCTGTCCCCTACATCCCGCCCCCCCCAAAACTACACCCCCCCCCGGCCTGCAAGCAGCGCCCTGCTCTGTCCCCTACATCCCGCCCCCCCCCCAAACTACACCCCCCCCCGGCCTGCAAGCAGCGCCCTGCTCTGTCCCCTACATCCCGCCCCCCCCCCCAAACTACACACACACCCCGGCCTGCAAGCAGCGCCCTGCTCTGTCCCCTACACCCCGCCCCCCCCCCAAACTACACACACCCCCCGGCCTGCAAGCAGCGCCCTGCTCTGTCCCCTACATCCCGCCCCCCCCCCCCAAACTACACACACACCCCGGCCTGCAAGTAGCGCCCTGCTCTGTCCCCTACATCCCGCCCCCCCCCCAAACTACACCCCCCCCCGGCCTGCAAGCAGCGCCCTGCTCTGTCCCCTACATCCCGCCCCCCCCCAAACTACACACACACCCCGGCCTGCAAGCAGCGCCCTGCTCTGTCCCCTACACCCCGCCCCCCCCCCCAAACTACACACACCCCCCGGCCTGCAAGCAGCGCCCTGCTCTGTCCCCTACATCCCGCCACCCCCCCCCCCAAACTACACACACCCCCCGGCCTGCAAGCAGCGCCCTGCTCTGTCCCCTACATCCCGCCCCCCCCCCCAAACTACACACACACCCCGGCCTGCAAGTAGCGCCCTGCTCTGTCCCCTACATCCCGCCGCCCCCCCCCCAAACTACACACACACCCCCCCAGCCTGCAAGCAGCGCCCTGCTCTGTCCCCTACATCCCGCCCCCCCCCCAAACTACACACCCCCCGGCCTGCAAGCAGCGCCCTGCTCTGTCCCCTACATCCCGCCCCCCCCCCCAAACTACACCACCCCCCCCGGCCTGCAAGCAGCACCCTGCTCTGTCCCCTACATCCCGCCGCCCCCCCCCCAAACTACACACCCCCCGGCCTGCAAGCAGCGCCCTGCTCTGTCCCCTACATCCCGCCGCCCCCCCAAACTACACCACCCCCCCCGGCCTGCAAGCAGCGCCCTGCTCTGTCCCCTACATCCCGCCGCCCCCCCCCAAACTACACACACCCCCCGGCCTGCAAGCAGCGCCCTGCTCTGTCCCCTACATTCCGCCACCCCCCCAAACTACACACCCCCCCCGGCCTGCAAGCAGCGCCCTGCTCTGTCCCCTACATCCCGCCACCCCCCCAAACTACACACCCCCCCCGCCTGCAAGCAGCGCCCTGCTCTGTCCCCTACATCCCGCCCCCCCCCCCAAACTACACTCCCCCCCCCCGGCCTGCAAGTAGCGCCCTGCTCTGTCCCCTACATCCCGGCCCCCCCCCCAAACTACACCCCCCCCCCGGCCTGCAAGCAGCGCCCTGCTCTGTCCCCTACATCCCGCCCCCCCCCCAAACTACACCCCCCCCCCGGCCTGCAAGCAGCGCCCTGCTCTGTCCCCTACATCCCGCCACCCCCCCCCCAAACTACACCCCCCCCCGGCCTGCAAGCAGCGCCCCTGCTCTGTCCCCTACATCCCGCCGCCCCCCCCCAAACTACACACACCCCCCGGCCTGCAAGCAGCGCCCTGCTCTGTCCCCTACATCCCGCCCCCCCCCCCAAACTACACACACCCCCCGGCCTGCAAGCAGCGCCCTGCTCTGTCCCCTACATCCCGCCACCCCCCCCCCCAAACTACACCCCCCCCCCCGGCCTGCAAGCAGCGCCCTGCTCTGTCCCCTACATCCCGCCACCCCCCCCCCAAACTACACACACCCCCCGGCCTGCAAGCAGCGCCCTGCTCTGTCCCCTACACCTTCTTTCCAGCCCTGGCCCGCCCCCCAGGGCAATGAGACTAACCCATGGGGGGGCCACTCACCGCTTCAGCACCAGGTGCAGCAGGTAGGCGACAGCAGCCAGCGACTCGGGCGACTCCACAGCCTCCAGCGTCGTCATCTGGCAACACACCGGGGGGGGGGGGTGAGCGGGGAGCCCCCGCTGCTAGGCCCAGCTGGGAGGAGAACCCACGACCCAGCAGGCACTCGGTGGCAGAGAGAGCAGAGCAGCCAGCCCAGCCTCTGGGGCTGCAGTGAGAGCCACTCACGGATCCCCAGCCCATCCCTCTATGGGTCCCCGGCCGGACACCCCCAGACCCAGCAGGTCCCTCGAACTCACACTGCCTGACAGCTTCACCTCTGGGTGGCTGAAGGAGCCTCCCCTCTGCCCCAGAGGACAGGGCTCAGCCCCACCAAGCATAGCTGGGGCGCTGCGTGGGGGGCTGGGGGGTGTCAACCGCCCGACACTCCTAGCCAGAGCTCTGCCCCACAGCACCAGGGCCCTTCCCGGACGCCCCCGCAGCCCATGCAGCTTCCCCGGGAACAGCCCAGTGCAGCGGGACGGTCCCGGTCCCTTCCCGAGCACCCAGCCCAGGGCCACTCACCAGCGCAGCGAAGTACTCGGTCTCGCTCTCCGTGCCGCCCTGCGAGCGGATCACCTCTGTCACCGCCGCCAGCACCGCGCAGATCTGCGGAGAGCGGGCAGAGGGGACAGGTGAGCACCACAGGGCAGGGGCCTGGCCCCAGAACACGCAGCCCCGCCCCCTCCATGGCATCCGGGCCAGGGCAGGGGTAACGTGAGGCCCCAGAGGCACAGGCCAGTCTCCCCCCCGGGCCGAGCGCCCTGCCCACCTCTCTGTGCGCGGCGGAGTTGGACTCCCAGAACCGCTGCACTTTGCTGAAGGTGGCGTTGCTGCAGTCACTCAAGCCGCTCAGGAAGGTGCGCGAGGACTTCTCGGTGCCAGCGGCGCCGTCCTCCTCCTCCTCCATGCGGAGCGGGGCGTCCTGGCCCCCCGGCTCCGAGCACCCCGCCTGCAGCTCATTGTGCAGCTTCAGGGCATCCACCGTCAGGTCGCTGTTCTCTGTGGGACAGACAGGCTCAGGGCCGGCCAGGCGAACCCCCAATTCCCTCCCTCACCCTCTGCTGCCAACGCCCCCAGGCACCAAACACCTGCCCTGGCGCAGGTCCCTGCAGCGTGTGCACCTCTCGGCCTGGCTGGGCCAGGACCACGGAGGAGGCAGAGCAGCGAGCGAGGGAGCAGAGGCTGCCCGCCGGGTACCGGCACCCCAGCTCCAGAGGCAAAGCTTTAGGAAGGCTGGGGGGGGGTCGGGGCTCCAGGAACTCAAGAGCCCGCTCGCCCTCTCCCAGGCCGCGCAGTGCGGAGATCCGCGCCGTGTCTAGGGAGCACGCAGCGCTCACCACCTGCGACCCGGGGAACGGTGCGTTGCTCGAGCAGCATTTCCCCATCCAAGCGGAGCGGGGCCCCTTCCCACCCCGGAGGGAAACACCCCGGCAGCACCCCCAGGGCACCCGCGCTGGAGTCGGGGCCACGTCCCAGCACTGCCCAGGCGCTCACGGCCCCAAGGGGTGGGTAACCCTAGTCCAGGGCCCGCGGCGCCCCACGGCAGGCAAAGGCCCCGGCCAGGATGGGAACCGCTGCGCCCCGCACAGACCTGCAGGTTGGCAGGCCCCGATCCAGAGCCTGTGATCGTCCCCCACGACCCCCGCCTGGAACAGCCGCCACCTCCCACTGCTGCCAGCCCACGCGGCAGGCCCCGGCACAGGGCAGGTTGGTTCTCCCCTCACCCTGCCTCTGCCCTGAGACCGGCAATCCCCCCCCCAACCCAGCCCCATGGGCCGCCCCCCCCCCACTCCCATCCCCAGAGAGCTGGAAACCGGCCTGAGCCAGAGCCCAAGGACCGCCCCACCCCCTGCAGGCCCCAGCGTCACCCCACAAGCACCAGCCTGCACCCCAGCTCCACGGGGAAGGGGCTCTGCACGGGGGGCCCAGCACCAGGAGGAGCGGGGGTGGGGGGAGACCGACTGGGCGGCTTATGACCCGGGCCCCTCAAGCACTGAGTGCGGGGCCCCCCGCCCCCGTTTCCCCAGCCCCTCCCGGCCTGCCCCCCCAGCCCCGCCCCCCACTCATCCCCGGCTCCCCCCAGCCCCGCCCCCCACTCATCCCCGGTTTAACCCCGCCCCCCAGCGACGCCCCCGCCTGCCCCCCTCCAGCCCCGCTTCCCCCAGCCCCCATCCCCCGCTTAACCCCGCCCCGGCTGCCCCCGGCCCCCCGCTCACCCGCGGGCCGGCTGAAGAAGCGGCTGCGGGCGGCCAGGCGGTGGCGGCGGCTCTCGGGGTTGCTGTCGCTGCTGTGCCCCTTCCGCCAGCGCTGGAGCTTGCGGGCGGCCCCGGAGCGGAGCCTGCCGGCCTTGCCCATCCCGAGCCCGCGGCGCCCACAGCGGCTCCCGGCCACGCGGAAACCACGTGCGGCCCACTTCCGCCCCCTCTGCCGCCACTTCCGGCCGGAGAGGGAGGGCCCTTCCGGTCTAGGCGGGCGCCATCTTGACTGCGGGCAGAGGGCACTGCTGACTGCGGCCAGCACTTCCGCCCTTAGAATCATAGAGTCTCCGAGCTGGAAGGGATCTCAGGAGATCTTACTGCCAGGGCGCCCTCTCTCCCCTCCAGAGCCTGTGGGGCCGGGGGGGGGGGGGGGGGGGGGGAGGCGGCCTAGGCTGCCCCGTGGGGGGCACAAGTGGGGCAGCTGCAGTGGTCCCTGCACCCAGTGGCACCCAGGGGCTCCCCATCCAGTGCAGCCCCGCCCACGTGGCTGGGGGGACACAGCCCCTGCCCCCCCAAAGGAGCTTCTGCCCTAGAGCCTCCGCCCTGCGCCTCCACAGCCCCCGCCAGAGAGCGCCCCAGAGCCAGGCCAGAGGAGTCATCGCCCAGTTCCCTGGGGGCCTTGGGGGTTTCGGGGGCAGCCAGAGCCGGATGTTCGGAGGGGCTGAGCCGCGAGCTCCACAGAGAGTGTCTGGTTTGTCACTCCAACCGTTAAAAATCATGAGCCAGGGCCCCCAGAGTCACAGGATGAGTTTAAGAATCAGTGGGGGTCCTTTTATTGGCCTTCTAATGCTGGTGGCTTTAGGGGTCACATGTTCAGGCTTTTACCCACCACCACTGGGGCTGGAACCCTTAAAGAAAACTGAGAGTCTGACCTCATCCCAGAAGTGACAAAGAGTCCTGTTAGATGCATCTGCCGAAGTGGGTATTAGCTCACGAAAGCTTATGCTTCAATACTTTAGTTAGTTTTAAGGTGCCACAGGACTCTTTGTCACTTCTGCAATTCCAGACTAAACTAACATGGCTACCTCTCTGATTCTTGACCTAATCCCATGACTCCAGGAGCTGGGGCTTTCAGAAGAGCATTGTTGTAAATAGCTTTACCCTATGTTGTAATGAGCAAAAGTAATGAGAGACATACACACAAACTCAGTTGCTCAGACTGTGGTTAAGACATAAAGCACTCTGGGTAATCTCGAACTGCTGACTGAGGAATAGTTGGCAGGCCTAAAATGTGAGAAATGTCAACCCATGAGAAAGTAAAGGGAGTAGGATAGTCATAAACATTCCTATACTAACTGAGATAAGACACCTGGTGTTGATGTGTGCAGAGCGGACTGACCTTCGGGGTGAGCCTTAAAACTGTTACTAGCTAGATAAAGATGGGGGGATCTTAAAGTTCCGGTTTACACATAGCTTAACCATGTAAGGGTATGCAATGAATAATCAATGAGCCTAATGAATATGTAAATCTGTATGCTATAAATATGTGTGAAGTTTTGATACTCAGTTGTTGTTGCCCTATTTTTGGTGGACAACCTTCAGCGCGCTGAATAAAAAGCTTAAGTTTTAACTCTTACCCTGCTGTTCAGTGTGTGAATTGGGGTACGCAGCTGGACAGGATCCTCTTCTTTTGGGGGCCCCTTGAGTCCCCTTACCACAGCATGTTGTACATAACCACTGCCCTTCAGGTAGGAAGCCATTCCTCAATTTTATTGAGCCAGGTGGCTGAAACAACAACAGCCTTCAGCTCAAACTCAGGCATGTTGTCACCCCCAAAGCAAAGCCACATGAGGGCGGAGGGGTTGCACTGGCTATGTGAAGGTTTGGGTGTCTGTGAAAGAGGCAGAAAGACCAGAGAAGATGAGAGAAAAGGCAGCAAGGAAGCACCACACACAGCAATACAAGCACCAGCATCGTGGCCCATGAAAGCCTACAGAAAGTGGAGGGCTTTTGGGCAGAGTGCTGTCTGAAAGGGGCTCGGAGCTGTGAGCAAAGAAACTGTCTCCTACAGTTCCACTCCTGCTGTGTTCAGGAACAGGACTTATTAACAGGACTTAATAGGCAGCAAGGAAGTACTTCTTCACACCACACACAGTCAGCCTGGGGAGCTCCTGACCAGGGGAGGTTGTGAAGGCCAACAGGTTTCAAAAGAGAACTAGATCAGTTAATGGAGGATAGGTCCATCAGTGGCTGCTAGCCAAGATGGGCAGGGATGGGCCGCAGGGGATGGATCACCTGATGATTCCTGTTCTGTTCATCCCTCTGGGGCACCTGGCACTGGCTGCTGTGGGAAGACAGGACACTGGGCTAGAGGGACCTTTGGCCTGGCCCAGTCTGGCTGTTTTTAGGTGGACTTTGTTCATTCTTTGTACATGTGCCGGGTTGCACCTGGGATACCTGGCTCCATCACCAATTTCTCCTCCTTCGGCCCTGAACTTTTGCTAACCTCTGGGGCCTAGGGGGAACAAACACCACATTGCACAAGAGTTGACAAAGGCTGTGTGGGCAACCAGCCCCTTTGAAAAGCGGGGCCCCGTGGGTCTCACATGGGGCACTCAAAACCTGTGGCGCTGTCATACTTTCTGGAAAAACTCCGAGGAGCCCAAATACATGTGTTAGTCTCCAAGGTGCCACATGGACTCCTGGCTGGTTTTGTTGATCCAAACTAACCTGGCTACCCCTCTGAAACCTGACACTTTCTGGAGCGACCTGTTCCAGGAGCACCTACCTCCGGGGGCAGATGTCCAAGAACAGGCAGACACCCCAGCTTGGTGGTGGGTTCCACAATTAGATTTCACCAGGCCAGTTTCAAATGGGAACTCCTGGGTCACACACACCTCAATAAATTACCATCTACCAGAGTTGCAGGGACAAAGTGTCTTTAGGGCGGAGCCAGGAGGCAGCCCATGGGGATCTCTGGCTTCCGTTTAGAGCGGGGGTAGGCAACCTACGACCTGGGTGATTTCAGTGGCACTCGAACTGCCCAGGTCCTGGCCACTGGTCCGGGGGGCTCAGCATTTTAATTTAATTTTAAGTGAAGCATCTTAAACATTTTAAAAACCTTCTTTACTTTACATAGAACACTCGTTTAGTTCTATGTTATAGACGTCTAGAAAGAGACCTTCTACAAACGTTAACATGTCTGACTGGCACGGGAAATCTTCAATGAGAGGGAATCAATGAAGACTCGCCCAGCACTTCGGAAAGGTGCCGACCCCTGGTTAGAGTCTTGGACCCTTCAGAGTTCAAACAAAAGGATGAAAAATTTTCTCGTGGGTTTGTTTTATTACCGTCCTTCAAGGCCTCTTCCTTGCAAGTCATATTTCCCAACCAATCCTTTGGACTGCAAGTTCCTTAATGGCCCATCTGATTCTGCTAGTTCTTCTAGGGAGGGGGGATGATTCCCACGCCTGGGTTCACAAGTTCAGGGCAAACATTTTCAAAGTTACAAAGCAAACCGTATGTATTTTCTTATACCCTGGAATCCAGGGACTGCAGATAAGATTAAAGCCGGCAGCAACTTCCAAACATTTCATGGAATCTAAACAGTAAATGTGTGTGTATAAGGCTAATAGCAAATAGCAAACTAACACACAGGTGACCTGCCCTGGGCTCCAGCTACGAGTTTGTCAGTTCTTGGCTTATGCCTGCAGCCAGGGCAAGAGCTGCACCTGGCTTGCCAGCGTTGCAGCTGCCTTTGAAAATAGAGAGAAATCTGGCCCGTTCCTCAGCCGGCCCAGAGGCCGGTTGCTCGCTGGGGGCTTGTCCAGGGAAAGTTGGGAGTGAAATCTGGGGCATCACCCAATAGCAAAAGCACCCACCTGTCCCCTATTACTGACGGTTCGTGCACGGACAGCTCAGAGCTAGGCAGTGCCCTGTGCTAGGGATAAACAGAGGAGACGGCAGAGATACCCCAGTGGAAGCACCTGCCTAGACCAGGCTCCGAGCCTGGCCCACTGAGGTGAGACGAGACCGTTCACCTTCCAGTGCTGTAACTATTCCAGATCCTGCGCCCGCCTGGCAGCCCCCTCCCGCCATCACTTCTCACTGTCTACAGCCCCTCGTGTCTGGAATCAGCAGCTCCACGGTGTTGGTGCCTCTTCACCAGGGCCCCATGCGGGCAGCAGGACTCTTAGTAGCAACCCCCCCCCCCCCACAGCAGCTTTCCCTCGCGTCACGTCCCCAGCGCTGCCCGGGCCGGTTTGAACCCCACGCGGGGAAATAGCCCCTTTGGCGGGAGACGCCATGTCGCCTACCTGCACGAGGGGGGGGAATCCTCCAGGCCCCTGCAAAGGGAGGTTTGGTTTGACGTTCGCCTTTGGGAAGTGCAGGGCGTGTGGGGTCCCCAGAGCTGAGATCAGGACGTTGCCTGACGTGTCCCCCGTTACTGGCTAGGTAACTGCCGCGTTGGGCTTCTCTACACGGGCGCTGTAATGTTCTCACCTGGGGGGGTGAAAAAACACCCCCCCCCCAAGCACTGCAAGTCTCAGTGCTGGAAAGCCCCAGTGTAGACAGTGCCCCTCCTGGAGGTGGGTTTCTTAGCGCGCTCTCCCAGCGCTGCGCCGCGACTACACAGGCCCCGTTCTCAACACGGCCCCCAGAGCAGGTCGCATCTTATGGTTCGGGGATCCCGGCTGCCGGGGCTTTCGCCGACTTGTCGGGACCGGGCCGAGCTGAGCTCCTTCCCTGGGATTCCTGCACACCCCTGCCAGGGGCTGGCTGCCGGGTCTCTGCCAGCAGTGGGGTGCCCGAGGGGACTGACTCCCAGAGTAATCCTCCGAGGCTGGAGCAAGGCGGCCGGGTGCTAAGCAGCGGGTTTGGCTGAGGTGCTGTGGGAGTGGGGGACAGGCCCTGACCCGAATGCAGCCTGTTCTCTCCGTGCAGGGGCCCAAGGGCGTGTGCATAAAACAAACTGCTCTACGGACACGCCCAGCCCTGCCATCAGCCCTGCCATCAGCCCCCGCGGCCAGGCAGCAAGACCCCTGGGCCCCTGGAGCCCTGCAGAGCCAAGGACTCAAGGGGTCCATCAGAGACAAGGACAGGCAGCTCCTGCCAGGGGGGCTCCTGGGTCGCCATCCTGGGGGGACCTCAGTGGAGCACCCCACGGGGAGCTGTCCAAGGGAGGGCCCCAGGGGCCCAGTCTGCGGCCAGGCCAGCCGTGGGAACCCCACCGTCTGAGCTGAGTCAGGAGGAGCCGCTGTGCCCGGGCAGGGGATTGAGCCAGGGCTGGAGCGCGGGCGTCGGGCAGGGAAAGGCTTTGTGCTGCCAGGACAATAGAGCAACGGCCAGTCGCAGGCCGGGAGGCAGAGGGGGAAGGGGCAGCTGTGGGGGAAGCCCCGAAGGGAGGGGGCTGGGCAGAGATGCCAGGTCTCTGGAGCTCTCCCACATAGCTTGGGCAGCGGGAGCAGGCCGCCCCCAGCCCTGGCAACTGAAGTGACTTGTCTCCGGGGAGGGAGCTTGTTGTAGCAACGGTGACCAAGGAGGGTCTGGTCTCCCCGGGCGGGCGGCGGGACATTTAAAGGCAGGGCTGGCGAGGAGCGAGGTGGGGACGGGCAGAGGCACACAGAGGGGGCAGAGCGGCCCAGGCCATCGGAGGCCTAGGCAGGGCAGCAGCCCCCCCACTGCGGGGTGCCTGGCCAGGGGCAAGGGACCAGCTACTTGTGGGCGTCTTTAGCTCACTGGGGCCGAGTTCCTGGGCAGCAGGTCCCCGGCGAGGCCTGCCCACGATGGCCAGCCCCGAGGGTGCCAGCCCCCACCCAGGAAACCGGGGCACCCGCCTGCCCACCAGGCTCCCCCTCCCCCCTGAGCTGGGGCTGTCACCCGTCGGTGGCTTGTGCACAGACATGGGACATCTCAGCTGTGTGGAGAGGTATCCGCCCCCCAATCCGGGGGAAAGAAGACGGGTGGGTGAGGGACGGGGTGGAGGTGGGGATGGGATGGGGTGGGGGATGGGGGTGGGATGGGAGGGGACGGGGTGAGGGACGAGGGTGGGACGGGAGGGGATGGGGTGGGGGACGGGGGTGGGATGGGGTGGGGGATGGGGGTAGGATGGGTGGGGGATGGGGGTGGGATGGGAGGGGACGGGGTGAGGGACGAGGGTGGGACGGGGCGGGGGATGGGGGTGAGATGGGTGGGGGATGGGGGTGGGATGGGAGGGGACGGGGTGGGGGACGAGGGTGGGACGGGGCGGGGGATGGGGGTGGGGTGTGAGGGGACGGGATGGGGGACGGGGTGAGGGACGAGGGTGGGACGGGGCGGGGGATGGGGGTGGGACAGGAGGGGACGGGGTGGGATGGGGTGGGGATGGGGGTGGGATGTGAGGGGACGGGGTGGGGGACGAGGGTGGGACGGGGCGGGGGATGGGGGTGGGGTGTGAGGGGACGGGGTGGGGGACGGGGTGAGGGACGAGGGTGGGACGGGCGGGGGATGGGGTGGGGTGGGAGGGGATGGGGGTGGGGTGGGAGGGGACGGGGTGGGGGACGGGGGTGGGACGGGGCAGGGGATGGGGGTGGGGTGGGAGGGGAGGGGAGTGGGGTGGGAGGGGACGGGGGTGGGGGATGTGGGATGTGGGTGGGACGGGGTGGGGGATGGGGGTGGGATGGGAGGGGATGAGGTGGGGGACGGGGGTGGGACAGGGTGGGGGATGGGAGGGGACGGGGTGAGGGATGAGGGTGGGACGGGGCGGGGGATGGGGGTGGGGTGGGAGGGGACGGGGTGGGGGATGTGGGATGTGGTGGGACGGGGCGGGAGTGGGGCCTGGGGTATTTGGCTTGACATTGCTCTGCAGTGACCCCCTTGGGCCAGGTTAGGAACGGCACCGGTGGGTTCCGCCATAGGCTGGGCCCATCCCCCCAACACTGGAGGGAACTCAGGCAGGGCAGGTGCTGGGGGAGATCTGTGGGGTTGCGGGGAGGGTGACGTGAACTCGGCCTCCATATGCGTGGTGGGCGAGGGATGGGCCCAGGCCTGGTAGCGGGATGAGGAGGGTGATGGCGGGGGAGGAGGGTGATGGTGGGTGTCCAGGTGACGGCGGGGGAGGAGGGTGATGGTGGGTGTCCGGGTGACGGCGGGGAGGAGGGGTGATGGTGGGTGTCCGGGTGACGGCGGGCGAGGAGGGTGATGGTGGGTGTCCGGGTGACGGCGGGGGAGGAGGGTGATGGTGGGTGTCCGGGTGACGGCGGGAGAGGAGGAGGATGGTGGGTGTCCGGGTGACGGCGGGAGAGGAGGGTGATGGTGGGTGTCCGGGTGACGGCGGGCGGGGAGGGTGATGGTGGGTGTCCGGGTGACGGCGGGCGGGGAGGGTGATGGTGGGAGTCCGGGTGTCGGCGGGGAAGGAGGGTGATGGTGGGTGTCCGGGTGACGGCGGGCGGGGAGGGTGATGGTGGGTGTCCGGGTGACGGCGGGAGAGGAGGGTGATGGTGGGTGTCCGGGTGACGGCGGGCGGGGAGGGTGATGGTGGGTGTCCGGGTGACGGCGGGAGAGGAGGGTGATGGTGGGTGTCCGGGTGACGGCGGCGGGGAGGGTGATGGTGGGTGTCCGGGTGACGGCGGGAGAGGAGGGTGATGGTGGGTGTCCGGGGTGACGGCGGGCGGGGAGGGTGATGGTGGGTGTCCGGGTGACGGCGGGCGAGGAGGGTGATGGTGGGTGTCCGGGTGACGGCGGGCGGGGAGGGTGATGGTGGGTGTCCGGGTGACGGCGGGAGAGGAGGGTGATGGTGGGTGTCCGGGTGACGGCGGGCGGGGAGGGTGATGGTGGGTGGCCGGGTGACGGCGGGAGAGGAGGGTGATGGTGGGGTGTCGGGGTGACGGCGGGCGAGGAGGGTGATGGTGGGTGTCCGGGTGACGGCGGGCGAGGAGGGTGATGGTGGGTGTCCGGGTGACGGTGGGAGAGGAGGGTGATGGTGGGTGTCCGGGTGACGGCGGGCGAGGAAGGTGATGGTGGGTGGCCGGGGTGACGGCGGGAGAGGAGGGTGATGGTGGGTGTCCGGGTGACGGCGGGCGAGGAGGGTGATGGTGGGTGTCCGGGTGACGGCGGGCGGGGAGGGTGATGGTGGGTGTCCGGGGTGACGGCGGGCGGGGAGGGTGATGGTGGGTGTCCGGGTGACGGTGGGAGAGGAGGGTGATGGTGGGTGTCCGGGTGACGGCGGGGGAGGAGGAGGATGGTGGGTGTCCGGTGTGACGGCGGGCGAGGAGGGTGATGGTGGGTGGCCGGGGTGACGGCGGGAGAGGAGGGTGATGGTGGGTGTCCGGGTGACGGCGGGGGAGGAGGGTGATGGTGGGTGTCCGGGTGACGGCGGGGGAGGAGGAGGATGGTGGGTGTCCGGGTGACGGCGGGCGAGGAGGGTGATGGTGGGTGTCCGGGTGACGGCGGGCGGGGAGGGTGATGGTGGGTGTCCGGGTGACGGCGGGCGGGGAGGGTGATGGTGGGTGTCCGGGTGACGGCGGGGGAGGAGGGTGATGGTGGGTGGCCGGGTGACGGCGGGCGAGGAGGGTGATGGTGGGTGTCCGGGTGACGGCGGGAGAGGAGGGTGATGTGGGTGTCCGGGTGACGCCGGGCGAGGAAGGTGATGGTGGGTGGCCGGGTGACGGCGGGAGAGGAGGGTGATGGTGGGTGTCCGGGTGACGGCGGGCGAGGAGGGTGATGGTGGGTGTCCGGGTGACGGCGGGCGGGGAGGGTGATGGTGGGTGTCCGGGTGACGGCGGGCGGGGAGGGTGATGGTGGGTTTCCGGGTGACGGCGGGGGAGGAGGGTGATGGTGGGTGTCCGGGTGACGGCGGGGGAGGAGGAGGATGGTGGGTGTCCGGGTGACGGCGGGCGAGGAGGGTGATGGTGGGTGTCCGGGTGACGGCGGGCGGGGAGGGTGATGGTGGGTGTCCGGGTGACGGCGGGCCGGGAGGGTGATGGTGGGTGTCCGGGTGACGGCGGGGGAGGAGGGTGATGGTGGGTGTCCGGGGTGACGGCGTGCGGGGAGGGTGATGGTGGGTGTCAGGGTGACGGCGGGCGGGGAGGGTGATGGTGGGTGTCCGGGTGACGGCGGGCGGGGAGGGTGATGGTGGGTGTCCGGGTGACGGCGGGCGGGGAGGGTGATGGTGGGTGTCCGGGAGACGGCGGGGGAGGAGGGTGATTGTGGGTGTCCGGGTGACGGCGGGGGAGGAGGGTGATGGTGGGTGTCCGGGTGACGGCGGGCGGGGAGGGTGATGGTGGGTGTCCGGGAGACGGCGGGGGAGGAGGGTGATGGTGGGTGTCCGGGTGGTGACGGCGGGGGAGGAGGGTGATGGTGGGTGTCCGGGGTGACGGCGTGCGGGGAGGGTGATGGTGGGTGTCAGGGTGACGGCGGGCAGGGGAGGGTGATGGTGGGTGTCCGGGTGACGGCGGGCGGGGAGGGTGATGGTGGGTGTCCGGGTGAACGGCAGGCGGGGAGGGTGATGGTGGGTGTCCGGGAGACGGCGGGGGAGGAGGGGTGATGGTGGGTGTCCGGGTGACGGCGGGCGAGGAGGGTGATGGTGGGTGGCCGGGTGACGGCGGGAGGCAGGGTGCTCACGGGGTGCTCGCTCTCTCTCTCTCCCGCAGCATCACCCCACGGAGAAGACTGAGGCTGTCCCCAGACGCCCCGACTCCGAGCCCCGCTGGCTCCCAGCCGCCGGCTCCCACGGGAACGCCCACAGGTCAGCCCCAGCCCCTGTGCGCGGCCCCCGCCCCCCAGCCAGCGCCCCACTGACCCGCTCTCTCTGTCCCAGGTGGCACACCAGAGCCCGGGCTCAGCCCCCAGGCCTGCAGTGGCAGCGGCACCAGCGAGGACAGGTAAGGGGGGGGGGCTGGGAACAGGCAGCGTCATTGGGCATGGCGGGGGGCAGTGCAGGGTCTCTGCTCTCTCTGTCCCAGGTCCCCTGCTGAGCCCCCCTTTGGAGCAGTGGCTGGGGGGGAGGGTGTCCCATGGATCCCCCTTGCAGTGCATACCAGGCTGCTCCCCCCCCCCCCCCCCCCCCCGCCACCCAGCATCAGCTCCTCAGGGGCTGCTCAGCCTCCGCCAGCCCTGGGGCGTGGGGGGCGGCGGGGGCTGCTCTGCTGCCTCGTGGTGCCACTGCTTCCCCATGCAGCTCAGCCTGTGCCCTGCTGGTGCTTCCCTGCCCCACGGCGGGGGAGGGGGCTGCTGCTGGCCACACAGACCAGCCTCTGCTGCCAGACCCGTCCCCACTCCCCCATGCCCACGGCACCTGTGCATCCACCGCGGCCCAGTGGTTTTACTATAGTTACTGGTGTGGTAGCCCCCCCCCACTGCTCCCCCATGCCTCCCATGCTCCCTATATCCCCCCCACTGCTCCCCCATGCCTCCCCTGCTCCCTATATCCCCCCCACTGCTCCCCCATGCCTCCCCTGCTCCCTATATCCCCCCCACTGCTCCCCCATGCCTCCCCTGCTCCCTATATCCCCCCACTGCTCCCCCATGCCTCCCCTGCTCCCTATATCCCCCACTGCTCCCCCATGCCTCCCCTGCTCCCTATATCCCCCCCACTGCTCCCCCATGCCTCCCCTGCTCCCTATATCCCCCCCACTGCTCCCCCATGCCTCCCCTGCTCCCTATATCCCCCCACTGCTCCCCCATGCCTCCCCTGCTCCCTATATCCCCCCACTGCTCCCCCATGCCTCCCCTGCTCCCTATATCCCCCCCCACTGCTCCCCCATGCCTCCCCTGCTCCCTATATCCCCCCCACTGCTCCCCCATGCCTCCCCTGCTCCCTATATCCCCCCCCACTGCTCCCCCATGCCTCCCCTGCTCCCTATATCCCCCACTGCTCCCCCATGCCTCCCTTGCTCCCTATATCCCCCCACTGCTCCCCCATGCCTCCCCTGCTCCTGCTAGCCCCCCAGCACATGCAGTGTACCCCATAGCACCCCTCCCCACCTGTGTGCCTGGCTCGGAGGCTGCTGCCCCCCGGGGGCTGCTCTCATCCCGGGCTCTGGTTTCTCTTCTCAGCTGCAGTCAGACGCCCCCACATTGCCGCCGGCGCCGCTCCGTGAGTACCCGAGGGGCGGGGCAGGACTCATGGGTCACTATCCTAAACCCCCCTGGGTTGGAGGGCACGGGCACTGCCATCCTGCAGCCCCAGGACCTGCCCTGGCACTGTCGGGTGCGCTCTGCACCACACTGGGTCGGGCCCTTCCGCAGTCCAGACGGGTCCCTGGGGCCAGTCTAGGTGCCCGCTCGTTCCCAGCCCGAGGGGGGAGGGGACCAGCCTTTGTGCCCCCCAACTGGCTCTTCTAGCCCAGGGCTCACTAGGGATGTGGGGGGTGCCCAGCGTGGGGGTGGGGACGGTGAGGGGTGGTACTGGAGGGCGGGTGTGACTGGCGTCACTAGCGCGGATTCATACCGCCCGGCCTGGCACCGGCTCCCGCACCACTCGGACAGCCGGGACTGCGGCGCCGGGCTCAGGACAGGGCGGGATGGACGGGGCTGACTCTGCAGGCTGGGCCCCTCTGCCCCACGACGCACCCCCCCCCTCCCACCCTGCACCCACTCTGTGCCCGGCCTGCCCTGCACCCACTCTGTGTCCAGCCTTGTTCTGCACCCGCTCTGGGCCCTGCACCCACTCTGGGCCCTGCACCCGCTCTGGGCCCTGCACCCGCTCTGGGCCCTACACCCCGCTCTGGGCCCTGCACCCGCTCTGGGCCCTGCACCCGCTCCACCCGCCTCCTGCTCTGAACCTCCTCCATGCCCGTCCCGGCTCCGAGACCCGCCCGTTTTCCTTCCCCACTCACCCCTGTCCTGGGCAGCCTTGTGAGGGCTCCCTCCCTTCTGCCCCCCCCTCCCCCCCAGAGCAAGCGCCCGCGAGGAGCCCACCGGGGAGCAGGGGAAGGACTTGCCTTTCCTCCAGGCGTGGGCAGGGTGAGTGGGGGCCGTGCCCGGGGGGCTGTCTGGGGAGCACGGCCGTGTGAGGATAGACCGAGCGGGGAGGCTGGGGCGCTGTGGGGTTCCGCCTAGAGCTCTGGGTGCCTGAATGCCAGTCACAGTCCAGCACCCACAGCCAATGGGCCGGGCACAGCCTGGCTGCCACCGCCCAGAGCCTGTTCCCCGAATCACCCCCCAAGAAGCGCCCGCCCTGGCCGCTCACAGCCTGCGGAGTCTGCGCTCGATCTCCCCTCGTTCAGCCAGTGACCCCATGGCACCTCTAACCTCCCAGCCCCCCCGCGGGAGCCTTAGCAGGGGCTGGAGCTGCAGCCTGCCTGGGGAGCAGGGACGTCTGGCTGAGAGCCGGAGCGGTGGCTTTGCCCTGCTTGCATGTGGGCACAGGGCAGTCCCGCGCCAGGCTGGACAGGGGCTGGGGGAGGCATGGCCGGGGGGAGCCAGACGGGCTGGTGCTGCTGGCGCTGGGGTCTGGATTTGCCTCTCTCCCCTGTCCCTGTGGCTCTGACACTCGTCCCCTCTCCCAGGGCAGCTCTGGCCTCTCTCCTTCGCCAGCCCCTGGGACGGACGCTGAGATCCTGTGCGGGGATTTGTCCAGGGTGAGTGGATTGTACCCGTCCCGGGAGCTTGCCGTCCCCCAGCCCAAACGCTCTGCAAGGGCCCATCGTCCGGCTCCCCTGCCCAGAACCAGGCCCCGCGCTCCGGCCTGCTCTCCTTAGGCGGGCTGGCCTCTCCTGCTAGCACCCCCAGCCTTCCCGCCCACAGGCCCCGCTGGGCACAGACCCATCTGCCCAGGAGGGACGTGTTTCCAGCTCCATACAGCGGATGCTCCTGCCCCGAAGGTGAGCGTCTCACCTCGCGGCTCCAGGGAACGTAGGATGCGTGTGTCTGTGGCGGAGGGGGGCATCCCGCTCCAAGGGGACAGAGCTGGGGGGTCCCACTGCAGGGAGCACAGGGCGTGTGTGGTGGGAGGTCGTCGATACGTCCCCCACCAGGGAGAGCAGGAAGACCCCTCCAGCGCTGTTTTGGTGCCAATGTCTGTCTCTGTTGGTGCCCAGCCCTGCCCCCTGCCGCTGGAGGAAGGCCAGCACCGGGATCTGCGGTATGTCAGCCCCGCAACAGTAAGTGTGCAATGCGCCCACGGCTGGGGAACAGCGCGCGGACCCCGTGTTTGTCAAACACCTCTATGAAGAGCCGCGGCGCAGCCGGCACGCCAGCCCTGTGCACACAGACCGACGGCTGAAGCTCGTTCTGTCTCCCCCACTCCTGCCCTTGGCCCGGCTTCTCAGCACCTTCCCCAGAGCAGGCAGGGGGGCCCATCCCAGGGACCCAAGGACAGGCAGCCCAGGGTCACCCCACCAGACTCCCCGCTGCTGCCTCTGATGTCTTCTGCCTCCCCAGCTGGTCAGCAGCCCTCTCTTGGTTCACCCTTCTCTCCAACGTACCCACCGAACCCGAGGTCTGTCCTCCTCGACCCCCCTCGCCCTCTTCCTGCCCTGAACCCCTCCCAGGGCTCGCTTTGCAAGCCCAGAGCCTACCCTTTACCAGGGCTCCCCATCCCAGGGCTACCTGGGGTCTCTCCTGGCCTCTTGCCAGATGTCACGGAGTCCCCGGGCGATGCTCTGAACTGCTCCCCCCCCCGGGGTCAGTCAGGACTCTGGGGGACCCTCCTCTCTGTGAGCGACTGTCCCCAGGGCAAGAATCTCACCCGGCTCCCACCTTCCCGGGTCCGACCTCCGAGCATCCAGCATCCCCTGCCCCTCCGTGCGCTTCCCCCAGTGAGTCCGCCCAGGCAGGGTCCTGGGGGAACCAGAGGGTCCTGCCCCCCCAACTCCACAGTCAGACGTGACTCTCAGCCAGCCAGTAAAACAGAAGGTTTATTAGACGACAGGAACAGGGTTTAAAACCGAGCTTGTAGGAACAGAGAACAGGACCCCTCAGCCGGGTCCATCTTGGGGGGCAGGGAGCCCATCTGAGCCAGCCAGCCATTTCCCCAGCCAGATCCCAAACTGAAATCCTCCCCCCCACACCTCTGCCTTTGTCTCTTCCCCGGGCCAGGAGGTCCCCTGATCCCTTTGTTCTCCAACCTCTTCAGTTGGCACCTTGCGGGGAGGGGCCCAGGCCATCAGTTGCCAGGAGACAGGTGTGACGGTGCTGTTCCTGGTGGGATCCAATTGTGAGTGTCAGATCAGGACAGATTGCTTCCCAAGGGGCAACTACAGCCCAAAGCTGGGGTTTCTTCACACTAAGGCGCCAAACCAGCCAAACAGAAAAGACTTTGGTCTCACCCCACTGGCTAACCACAAGTCACACAAGCAATTCCTTAAGACACTCCAGCTTCCCAGTATCACCACCAGCAGCCACCTGTCCTGGGGACCAATGGTTATGAAAACCAATCCCCCAAATAAAGAAAACGGTTCTCCCCAATTCCAAAGAATCAGGCCCCAGACCCAGGTCAATATACCAATCGGATCTTCCCACAAATCACACTGTTGCCAATCCTTCAGCATCTAAAATCTAAAGGTTTATTATACAAGGAAAAAGGTCTAGGTGAGGGTTAGGAATGGTTAAAAGAAATCAATTACATGCAGTGATGGCAAATATCTTGGTTCAAGCTTGCAGCAAAGGTAGAATAACTGCAGGTTTAAATCAAAGTCCTTAGAAAGCATCCCATTTAGGATGGGTCAGCACCTTAGTCCAGAGTTCACCTGTTTAGCAAAATCCATTCAGAGCTAGAAGCAGGGCAGGCTGCAGAGAAGACAAAATGGAGGACGTTCTTCCAGGCTTTATAGACTTCCTCCTGTGGGCGAAGACCCTCCTCCTCCTTATGCAGAGTCTGGTTGCAAACTGGAGGTTCCCAGCCACATGGTCCAATCACCAGACTCTCAACGATTCAGTTTTTGCCCAGGCATGTCCATTCCTGGGGAGGCTCCTCGGGTGTGGACAGAGTTCATTGTGCAGTTGATGGCCCTTTAATGGGCCATCAGTCAGGCCATTCAAGTTAACACCAGCTTGCCTGAGATTTCACCCAGAAGCCAAGCATCAGTTTGAAGTGCAGGCACCATATAGCCAAGATCCATAACTTCAGTTCCAAAAAGATACACACATATCAATGGCATATTCATATTCACCCTCCATAACCTGGTCATAGACACCTGCTATGACCCCTTCACATAATATTTGGTACCCCAATGATCTACATGGTACCCAATTATTTTGGTACTGTGACAACAGGGTGTCGCCATTCCCTGTGCTCTGCAACAATCACACCCTTATCCCACCACCTAGCCCAGGGGTGGGCAAACTACGGCCCACGGGCCAGATCCGGCTCACGAGACCGTCCCCACCGGCCCGCCTGAGCTCCGGCGGGGGAGGCTGCTCCTGGCTCGCCCCCACCTTCCCCGCTCTTCTGGAGCTCAGCACGGCTCAACTCCAGCAAAGGAGGCGGCTCCCAGCCCATCCCCTGCTCTCCCGGAGCTCAGCGCCACGCGCAGGGCTGCCCGCTCCTCCGGGAGAGCAGTGCAGCATGTGCACCACCGGCAGGGCCACCAGCGTGGTAAGGGGGCATAGCAGGGGGTGTTGTGTTGGTTAAGGGACAGGGAGTCTCGGGGGCTGTCAGGGGAGAGGGGGCTGTTGGATGGGATGGAGGTTCTGGGCAGGGAGTGGTCGGGGAAGAGGTTGAGGGGGGTGGATAGGACATGGGAGTCCCAGGGTGGGGTGTCAGGAGGCAGCAGTGTGGATAGGGGTGGGGGCAGATAGGGAGCAGGGGGAGTTGAGAAGTGGGTAGGGTCCTGGGTGGCAGTCAGTCTGTGGGGGTCTCTGGAGGGGGCAGTCACGGGACAAGGAGCAGAGGGGCTTAGATAGGGGGTGGGGTGCTGTGGGTGGTGGTTAGGGTGGGGGGTCTCGGGAGGGGGCAATCAGGGGACAAGGGGGGGTTGAATGGGATTCTAAGGGGGGCAGGAAGTGGGAGGGGGTCGGATGGGGGCGTGGCTGGGCTGTTTACGGGGGCACAGCCTTCCCTGACCCAGCCCTCCATACAACTTTTCAACCCTAATGTGGCCCTCGGGCCAAAAAGTTTGCCCACCCATGACCTAGAGACTTAAGAAATGTATGGGGGAAACTGAGGCACCCTCACAATCTGCAGAGGAAACATTAAGAACAGTCCCACTTCGTCACACCAGACACTTCTCTACTCAGGTGAGGGTCCCAAGGCAGCTCTGCCCCAGGGCTTCCTCCCTGATCCTCCTCGGCTCTCCTCACAAGGGACCGCAGAGTATGTCCCTCGCTCCCTGCAGCCCCCGTCTGCTGACCCCCGGCTGGTCCTGGGCCACGCTCCAGGGGTTGCCTGGCCTCTCCTTCTCCAGTTAACTCTTTCAGAGCCAGGATGGAGAACTCCCCATCACATCCTGTCCATGCAACTCCTGAGCCGCTGTGCTGTGGACTCTACACTCTCTGGTAGCGTAGCATCAATAAACCCCACCATGGGCCCAACCCCCCCAGCGAGGGGTCCTGGCAGGTGGGGGGACGAGCCCAGAGCTGCCATGACACAGCCTCTCGGGAGCTCATCCCCCTCCCCATTTCAACCCCCCGCTCCAGGTGGCCTCCCTGCTGCGCGGCCAGTTGGCTGGGGTGGTGGAGGAGTGTGTGGTGGTGGATTGTCGCTACCCCTATGAATTCGCTGGGGGACACATACAGGTAAGAGAGCCCGGCTCAGCCCGTCCTGCTCCCAGGCAAGGGGCAGCCTGGGGTGCAGAGAGGGAGCTGCCGCTGCTCCGCTTCAAAGGACCCTACGGAGAGCGGGGCAGGGCACTGTCTGTGGGGGGAGCTCCCGGCTGCTCCAGTCCTGCCCCGTCCCAGCAGGGGGCGCTCTGTGGGGAGGGGGCAGGGCACTGTCTGTGGGGGGAGCTCCCGGCTGCTCCAGTCCTGCCCTGTCCCAGCAGGGGGTGCTGTGGGGGGGGGCAAGTCACTGTCTGTGGGGGGAGCGCCCGGCTGCTCCAGTCCTGCCCCGTCCCAGCAGGGGGTGCTGTGTGGGGAGGGGGCAGGGCACTGTCTGTGGGGGGAGCGCCCGGCTGCTCCAGTCCTGCCCCGTCCCAGCAGGGGGTGCTGTGTGGGGAGGGGGCAGGGCACTGTCTGTGGGGGGAGCGCCCGGCTTCTCCAGTCCTGCCCTGTCCCAGCAGGGGGTGCTGTGTGGAGCCGGCTGTGGGGATTATCACACTGTTCAAATCCTAGAAGCATCATGCTGGATCCCGGGCTGCCCAGTGGTTTGGCCCATGGAGAAGGGGTGGGGGCCATGGCACTTTGCCAGCTCCCATTGACCCCATCCATGGGATGCCCCCCCCGGCCCTGAAGGTGGGGAAGGAGCCCTGAGCCCTGGTCCTGCCTGTGCTGCCTGCTGACCCTCCCCCCCCCCCTGCTCTCCTTGCTCTCGCGCAGGGCGCCCTGAATTTGTACCAAGAAGAGCAGCTGGCGCGGTGGTTCCTGCTGGATCCCTTGGGCACGACCCCGGGCCCCCGCAGCAGCATCCTCATCTTCCACTGCGAGTTCTCCTCTGAGAGAGGCCCCCGCCTGTAAGTGCCTGGGGGACCCCCTCCCGCCCTGCTCATCCCCCTGCCGAGGTCTCTGTGACAGGGAGGAGCCACAGAGCTGGGGAGCCCCCAGCCTCAGTCCATGTACCCATGACCCCTCCTGCCTCACTTCACCCAATCAGACTCACCCACCCCGTCCTGTTCTGTGGGTGTAGGGGGGGGGTCCCTAGAGTGACAAGCGGGGGAAGGGCTCCGTGGTGAAATCCCTCTATCATCGAGCAGGTGCCGCAGCCTGAGGAGAATGGACCGAGATGCCAACCGGTACCCAGAGCTCCGGTACCCAGAGCTGTATGTGCTACGTGGTGGCTACAAGGAGTTTTACCAGCACTTCCAGGTACTTAGGGGGCTGTTGCAGGGGGCAGGAGGGGGGAATAACCTAGAACAGAACCAAAGAGAGTCCTGACTCCCAGCCTCCTGCTCTAATCACTAGACCCCACTCCCCTCCCAGAGTCGGGATAGAACCCAGGAGTCCTGGCTCCCAGCCCCCTGCTTTAACCCCCCCCCCCCCCCCCGCCAGGGCAAGGGTCACATGCACTCTCTCTCTCTAGGATCTCTGTGAGCCCCAGGGTTATGTTCATATGCGGCACAAGGACTTCCGAGCCGAGCTTAGGAAATACCAGCGGAGGAAACAGCCTTGGAGCCTGCGCAGGATCCGCAAAGAGCTTTTCAAGCCCGTGTCCACAGGGCCTCCCCTCCCATAGCAAACCAGAGCCCATCCCGGACTCACAGCAAGGTACACCCTATCCCCACCCCTCGCCTCTGAAATGGAGGCACCCCTTTCCCATTGGGCAGATCTGTCACATTGTTTGGGGTCATATAGATCATTGGTGCAACCAAGGTCCTGTAGGGGCACCAAATATCGTGTAAAGGGGGTTATATAAGGTGTCTACGACCAGGGTATGGTCCGCTGGTTATGATTAGTCTATCGTATGTGTGTAACTTTTTTTGTAGCTAAAGTTATGGATATTGGCTATATGGTGCCTGTATTTCAAACTTATGCTTGGCTTCTGGGTGAAATCTCAGACAAGCTGTTGTTAACTTGGCTGGCCTGGCTGATGGCCCATTAAGGACCATCAGCTACACGATGAACTTTGTAGATGCCTGTCCACACCCGAGCTTCTCCAGGAATGTGACCTGCCTGGTCAGGAACTGAATCGTGGAGAGTCTGGTAATTGGACCATGTGGCTATAAACCTCCATTTTGCAACTGGACTCTGCATAAGGAGGGGGGGGGTCTTCACCCACAAGAGGAAATCTATAAAACCTGGGAGAAATTTCCTCCATTTTGTCGTCAAGCTCCAGCCTAGCACCTACCTCTGGATGGGATTTTGCTACAAGCGGAAGCTCTGGCCAACAGATTGATGATCCATCCCTGGAGGGGATGCATTCCAGAGACTTTGATTTGAACTGGCAGTTTATTTTACAACTGCAAGCCTGAACCAAGAGATGTGCCATCACTGCATGTAATTGATTTCATTTAACCATTCCTAACCCTCACCTAGACCTTTTTCCTTGTATAATAAACCTTTCGATTTTAGATTCTAAAGGATTGGCAACAGCGTGATTTGTGGGTAAGATCTGATTTGTATATTGACCTGGGTCTGGGGCCTGATTCTTTGGAATTGGGGAGAACCGTTTTCTTTATTTGGGGGATTGGTTTTCATAACCATTGGTCCCCAGGACAGGTGGCTGCTGGTGGTGATACTGGGAAGCTGGAGTGTCTAGGGGAATTGCTTGTGTGACTTGTGGTTAGCCAGTGGGGTGAGACCAAAGTCTTTTCTGTTTGGCTGGTTTGGTGCCTTAGTGTGGAGAAACCCCAGCTTTGGGCTGTAGTTGCTCTTTAGAAGCAATTTGTCCTGATTTGGCACTCACAGTTGGATCCCACCAGGAACAGCATCATCACACCTGTCCACAGGGCCTCCCCTCCCATAGCAAACCAGAGCCCATCCCTGACTCACAGCAAGGTATCCCCCTAGCCCCACTTCTCACCTCTGAAATGGAGGCACCCCTTTCCCGTTGGTCAAATCAGACCTTCCCCTGCGAGCTGCCTCTGGAGCTCCAGCATCCCAGCTGTAATTTAAAACTCTGACCTCTATGGTTACAAAGAAAACCTTCAAAATTATGGCTCTGTGAGTGCACCTGATGCAGTGACGTCTTCCTGAGTCTGCAGGCAGCCTGAAATGATAGCTCTGCGAGGTCGAACTGCTCGTTGAACAATGCTGACACCAAATCAACATCCAAGTTTTCATTTCGGACCCAAAGAGACAGGACAGCGGAGGATCCATCATTTCATGGAGACCTGCGCAATTTGCTTTTATGGGAGTCTTCAAAAGGGTGGCGTTTGGTCTGTGGGTGGAGCTTGGGTGCACATCACTACTTCCCTCTCAAACTGGCCACTGCCCTGCCCCCAGGGCAGTGATTGACAGGAGCTTTCCCCCTAGGGCCACCCTCAGCCCCCTAACCTTCTCTCGCTCCCCCTTCTTGCCAGGCAAATACAATAAAAGGGCAGCAGACCGAGTAACTCAAACCTGGACTGATGCAGCAGCAGCTTTAAGGCCTGGCTCTTTGTGGCCACCTTGGTCTCCTCTTGTTCCTGCCTACTCTCCCCTCCCTCCTTCCCTTCCAAACATGCTCCCTCCCCTCTCTTGCTGAGCCACCCCTGGGAAATCATGCCTCTCCAATCTACTAGAATTCTTTGAGGGGGTCAACAAGCTTGTGGACAAGGGGGATCCAGCGGATATAGTGTACTTAGATTTTCAGAAAGCCTTTAACAAGGTCCATCGGCAAAGCCTCATAAGCAAAGTCAGCTGTCCTGGGATAAGAGGGAAGGTTCTCTCTTGAATTGGTAACTGTTTAAAAGATAGGAAAGAGAGGGTAGGAATCAATGGTCAGTTTTCAGAAGGGAGAGAGGTCAACAGTGGTGTCCCCAGGGGTCTGTACTGGGCCTTGTCCTGTTCAACATCTTCATAAACGACCTGGAAAAAGGAGTAACCAGTGAGGTGGCAAAATTTGCAGATGATACTAAAGTACTGGAGATAGTGGAGTCCCAGGCAGACTGCGAAGAGCTACAAGTGGATCCCACAACACTGCGTGAGTGGGCAACAGAAAGGCAGAGGAAACTCCGTGTTGATCAGTGTAGTGATGCCCATTGGAAAACATCATCCCGACTGTCCATATCCAACGGCGGGTCTGAATCAGCTGTTACCCCCCGAGCGATCTCGGCGTGGCCGTGGCGAGTTCCCCGCGGGCAGCGGCAGACACGGCGAGCGGCTGGGAATCACCCGGGAAGGGGCCGTAATCGGACGGAGAACGTCGTGTTGCCCGTCGTGGACCCGCGGGCAGAGCCGCCCCCTCTGGAGGAAGCGCTGCGGGGCGAGGACGGGGTCACGGGCCAGCTGCCCTGCGCCGAGAGGGGAACCACGCCCGGGACCCGGCCCGGGCCCTGCAGCGCAGCCCACCCCCTGAGGAGGGACGCGTGAGACCTCTGATTGGCTGTTCTGCCCCGGGGATGCGGGGCAGTGCGGCAGACAGCCAATCAGAAGGCTCAAATTCGAAAGGGGTCGCGTGGCCGCCCGTGCAGGCGCGTGGGTATTGGGCAGGCCGCAGGCCCCACAGAGATTTAGGCGGCGTCTCTGATCCACACTTTACAGTAACAGTGTAACGGCTGTAGTGACGTCACGGCAGCTGAAGGTCACGTTGCCCTTCACGCGCGCTCCGTGCTAGTGTTCGTGCTCCCTAGGCAGCCCTTCAGAACGCATGCGCCACAGCTTCTCGTCCGCCACGCGCATGCTCCAACTGGCGGGGTTGCTCCGGGGAAATGCTGGTGGTACAATGAAGAGGGTGCGCATGCGTCTGACCCTGCTCGCGGGACGGGCTCGAGGGCGCACGAGCGCAGGCCGCGCGAGTCTGCCTGGAGCCAGGTGCGCATGCGTGAGAGGCTGGTGGGACGAGCTCTCGGGCGCGCGGGCGGGCAGGGGAGGAGCCCGTGGGACTCGGGCGCATGCGCAGTGCGGGTCCGCGCGGCGTTGGCGCAGTCCGTCTCGACCGCCGCAGTCCCGCCATGGCCGCCTACCGGCTCGTGCTGCTGCGGCACGGCGAGAGCGCGTGGAACCTGGAGAACCGCTTCAGCGGCTGGTACGACGCCGACCTCAGCCCGGCCGGCAGCCGGGAGGCGCAGCGCGGCGGGGAGGCGCTGAGAGGTACCGGGACCGGCCGGGGGGGGGGGGGGGGGAGACTGGCACTGGGGGGGAGGGGGATGGAGCGGTGTCGGGGGGGGGGAGGAGGAGGAGGGGGGGTGCTGGGGGGGAGGGGGATGGAGCGGTGCCGGGGGGGGAGGAGGGGGGGTGCTGGGAGGGGGATCGAGCCGGTGGGGGAGCGGTGCGGGTGGAGGAGAGGGGCACTGCGGGGGAACGGAGGGGGGGAGAAGGAGGGGGGGTGCTGGGAGGGGGAGCGGGGGGGGAGGAGGAAGGAGAGGGGCACGGGGGGAGCGGGGGGGGGGCAGAAGGAGGGGGGGTGCTGGGAGGGGGAGCGGGGGGGGAGGAGGAAGGAGAGGGGCACTGGGGGGCAGAAGGAGGGGGGGTGCTGGGAGGGGGAGCGGGGGGGGGAGGAGGAAGGAGAGGGGCACGGGGGGGCAGAAGGAGGGGGGGTGCTGGGAGGGGGAGCGGGGGGGGAGGAGGAAGGAGAGGGGCACTGGGGGGGGCAGAAGGAGGGGGGGTGCTGGGAGGGGGAGCGGGGGGCAGAAGGAGGGGGGGGTGCTGGGAGGGGGAGCGGGGGGCAGAAGGAGGGGGGGGTGCTGGGAGGGGGAGCGGGGGGCAGAAGGAGGGGGGGTGCTGGGAGGGGGAGCGGGGGGCAGAAGGAGGGGGGGTGCTGGGAGGGGGAGCGGGGGGCAGAAGGAGGGGGGGTGCTGGGAGGGGGAGCGGGGGGCAGAAGGAGGGGGGGTGCTGGGAGGGGGAGCGGGGGGCAGAAGGAGGGGGGGTGCTGGGAGGGGGAGCGGGGGGCAGAAGGAGGGGGGGGTGCTGGGAGGGGGAGCGGGGGGCAGAAGGAGGGGGAGGTGCTGGGAGGGGGAGCGGGGGGCAGAAGGAGGGGGAGGTGCTGGGAGGGGGAGCGGGGGGCAGAAGGAGGGGGAGGTGCTGGGAGGGGGAGCGGGGGGCAGAAGGAGGGGGAGGTGCTGGGAGGGGGAGCGGGGGGCAGAAGGAGGGGGAGGTGCTGGGAGGGGGAGCGGGGGGCAGAAGGAGGGGGAGGTGCTGGGAGGGGGAGCGGGGGGCAGAAGGAGGGGGGGTGCTGGGAGGGGGAGCGGGGGGCAGAAGGAGGGGGGGTGCTGGGAGGGGGAGCGGGGGGGGAGGAGGAAGGAGAGGGGTGCGGGGGGGGCAGAAGGAGGGGGGGTGCTGGGAGGGGGAGCGGGGGGCAGAAGGAAGGAGAGGGGCGCGGGGGGGCAGAAGGAGGGGGGGTGCTGGGAGGGGGAGCGGGGGGGAGGAGGAAGGAGAGGGGTGCGGGGGGGCAGAAGGAGGGGGGTGCTGGGAGGGGGAGCGGGGGGCAGAAGGAGGGGGGGTGCTGGGAGGGGGATTGAGCTGGTGGGCGAGTGGTGCGG
Source organism: Sternotherus odoratus (assembly GCA_032164245.1). NCBI lineage: Eukaryota > Metazoa > Chordata > Testudines > Kinosternidae > Sternotherus > Sternotherus odoratus. The sequence continues at coordinate 106,876,016 of JAVMKO010000005.1, forward strand.
GGGGGGGAGGAGACAGACACTGGGGGGGGGGGGTTACCGGTGCCTGGCAGGGGCTGCCTGTGGGGGTGGCAGCAGCCGAGCCCCAGCCTGAGGGGTAGTGACAACAGTGGAGCCCATCGGTGACCCCCCTCCCGGCCTGTGCTCAGGGTGCTCCTGGGGTGAGGGGCCATCCCCCCCCCCCCCCACGCTGCTGCCAAAGGCTCGGGCTGGGGGCACCCGTGGGGAGGGTGCTGCAGGCTGGGGGGAGTGAGTAAGAGGCGCCCCGGGTCCCCTTCCCAGCTCTGCCATTGACCCACGTTGTGACCTTGGGCCCGTCTCTCCTGTCTCTGCCTCTGACCACCTGCAAAATGGAGTAGTACTTGCCCATCCCTATGGAGACTGCAGGGCAGCCTGAGGAGGAAGGGCAGCCTGGGAGAGCCCAGCTTCATTAGGAGAAGGTGTTTTGAAGTCCTCTGAAATAGTGCACAGCCCGTCGGCACCGCAGTGTGGTGACTGAGCCATCCCTCCATGCACGTTCTCGCCCATCCCGCACTGGGGCTGCTGTGCAGCCCGGGAGATGCTCTGCTCTGACAGGCTGCCTTTGCCAGGACTCCCGGCTCCCTCTCCCTGGCGCTGAGTCATTCGGAAGTGATGCTCGACGTGCACGTCTCAGCCATGACTGGACGCACGGCCCTCTTCTCTCTGGGGAGCGGGGAGCAGGGCTGCGGTAGTGGTGAGACAGACTGTGCGCTGGTTGTGGCATGTTCTCTCCCCACAGCCCTGTGAGGGAAGCAGAGTCATTGACAGGAAATTGCAGGACCCATTTCGTCCCTCTTGCTTGCTAGACTCAAAATGAGACCGTAGGCAGCAGAGTGCCTGATTCATTTCTCCTGCAGGTGCTATCTGGGTGCAGCAGACGGCGATAGGCCCTGGCCCACCGTGCCCCGGGCTGGGACAAAGCTCGGTTTATCTAATCACATTGCTGCAAAAATGTGCTAGAATAGAAAGGGTCTGAGCAAATCTGTGCTGCAGCCGCTCTGTCAAGTCACAGCCCGTGCTGGTTCTCGCGCAGGTTAGCCGCTCTCTCCTGGGCACCTGCGGGACGGGAGGAGAACGAGTACAGTGTGATCCTGGGTTAGATGAGCCGGGTGCCAGGCGAGTCCCGGCAAGCTGCACTGTGCTGCATGGTCCCCTTCCACCTCCCCCTGGAACCTAGTCAGCAGCCTTGCGTAACCCCATTGCCTCTTCTCCTCAGAGCCCCGGTCATCTTCTGCCTGGGGCAGCGCTCTCCAGAGTAGAAGTCGGCCTGGCGTTCGGGAAAGCTCTGTTGCCTACCAGGATGAGGGGATTTCTGAGGCAGTGGTGGGAATGGAGCCCCCTGGTTCCTGTCTGCAGCAGAACTCAGGAAGCTCCTCCTGTGTGTGGCGCTGTCCTTTGCACTGGTGCACCACTGCTGGCTGAGGGCTCAGGTGCCTCTGCAGGGCAGGCCTGGCCTGGTGCAACTGCCAGCTGCATCACACTCCCTGCCATTCTAGCTGTGTGGCCCATGGGGGGTATGGGTCGGGTCGGGGGTCCTTAGCCACCCACTCAGTGCTGTGTAGGGCCAGAGCTCCTGGATGCTCTCATGTTCCCGAGATGGGCTCAGGCCAGTGATCGAGCTCCTCTGGTCGGGGAGGGGGCTCTCCGTGCCCTTCTCTCCTCCAGCCCTGCCCTATGAGCCCACAGCTCTCCCCGCATGCTCCCCAAGCTCTGGAGAGGAAGCAGGGACTGCCCGGAGCTCCACCCCACTGAGGTTACATAAGCATCCTGGCTTTCCACTTCAGCAAGCTGAGCTGCCTTGTGATTGGTGGGCACAGCCTGGCCAGACTGTGGAAGGGGGGCCAGCTTGTTGGGGGGGCACGTTCGCCCTCGTCAGGCATTGGGGAGAGCAGAGGATCTGCAGTGAAGCCTTAGTGATTCAGCAGCTTAAAGTCCTTCTGAGGCAAAATATTCCCTTTCCGTTGTCCCTGTGACTCGCAGGCTGGTCCATCGGGTCACACCAGCCTGAGGACGAATCCGTGCAGGCCCGAGACCGGAGAACAGCAGCTAATGTGATCTCCCAAACTTGATGGCCTGGGTGGAGCCGATTCACTGCCGGGGGGTGAAGCCGATTCACTGCCGGGGGGTGAAGCCGATTCACTGCCGGGGGGTGAAGCCGATTCACTGCCGGGGGGTGAAGCCGATTCACTGCCGGGGGGTGAAGCCGATTCACTGCCGGGGGGTGAAGCCCATCCTCGCTGCTTCTGTCGACTCCTGAGTGCGCTGGGGGCCTGCTGGGGCTGGGCATAAAGCAGCGGCTGGAGGCCGTGGTGCCCCGGAAAGGCCAGTGCCGGGGAGTTCTGGGGCCCGGTGCCGTCTGTGGTGGTGGGTCAGAGACTCCTGGCATCTGGTGGGTGCTGTGCGCTGATGGCCTCGGTTCTGATCCCTTTCAGATGCTGGCTACGAGTTCGACATCTGTTTCACCTCGGTCCAGAAGCGGGCAATCCGCACGCTCTGGATGGTGCTGGATGCCATCGACCAAATGTGGCTGCCTGTGGTGCGGACCTGGCGCCTCAATGAAAGGCACTATGGTGGCCTGACAGGCCTCAACAAGGCTGAGACAGCTGCTAAGCACGGGGAGGCCCAGGTGAAGATCTGGAGACGTTCCTATGACATCCCACCACCTCCCATGGAACCGGACCACCCTTTCTACAGCACCATCAGCAAGGTAAGGGGGGGCCTCGCAGCTCTGCCTTCTCCCTCTCCCCACCACAGCTGAATGAGGGCCCCTGGGCTGGGGAGAAGGTTGGCTGGCACGAGAGTCGTCATTCTATGGGATCCTGTGTGAGTGGGGGGGAGGGGGTGCTACTGCATAGTCCTAGCTGGAGCTGGGTGACATTTTTGGGGCGAATACTTTATTTGCTGAAAAAATGCAGCTTTGTATCGACCAAAACTGCACTGAGATTTGGCAGATTGGGTTGGTCAAAAAAGAGCGACATGCAGGTTGAAAGGTGGATAGTTCGGCTTCTTTCCGAGGGGAGACAACATGGGGACACAATGCTGCCATTGACCCAAACCCTATTCAGGAATCGCTGTTTCAGGACAACCCAAAGGAAACCTTTTCGGGGTGTGTGTGTTCAACAGTCAAACCAGACAGCTAGTCCTTGGCCCGGCGCCAGTCCTTTCCGCGGCTCCTCTTCTCCCAGCCCAGGGCTGGCTGGAGGTGCACTTGGCATGGCCCTGGGCGCCTCTTCCCCCAGCGTGGTCTCTGGCACGCAGCTCCACCCGGACTTCCTGCTGCCCTCGCTCCATGTCACCGGTGACTAAGGATTTCAGACTGCTGGCTGGTCTCAGTCTCGGCTCGCTGTCCTGTCCCAGCAGAAGACACTGACTGCCCCAGGCGCTGCACAGGCAGGGCTGGGAGCCCTGGTGTGCTGTTAATAGTTAGAGTCCCGTGCAGCTCTCTGGGGTGTTTACTCTGCAGTGAACCCTGCTCCTAGCTAGGGGCCTGCAGAACCCAGCTGCCAGGTGAAAAATGTCTCCTCGCCATGGGAAAGGCACGGCAATCCCGGTGAGCCTCAGGAACGAGAACCGTCTCCCTGGCCTAAGTGTACCTTGGGTCTGGGTCCCTCTGTTAATGGGCTGGCTTGCTCTGCCGATCGGCCAGCCCCCACTGCCCCCAATAACCCAGTGGGGACACGGAGCAGGACAGCAGAGTGGTGGGTGGGGCTCCCTGCAGGAACTCTCGGTTCCAGGGCATGAACCGGTGGGCATGCCCCCACATGGGGCCCAGAGCACTTCTCTAGCTCGCATTGCTGCCCGTGGCCACGGTGACTGAGGACTCTTGGTGCTCGTTCCCCAGGACCGGCGTTACGCCGACCTGACCGAGGACCAGCTGCCGACCTGCGAGAGCCTGAAGGACACCATTGCCCGGGCCCTGCCCTTCTGGAACGAGGAGATCGTCCCCCAGATCAAGGAGGGCAAGCGAGTTCTTGTGGCTGCCCATGGCAACAGCCTGCGAGGGATTGTTAAGCACCTGGAAGGTACGGACGCCTCAGTGGGGCTACGGGCTGGCTTGGCCCCAGGCTCAGCACCTGGGAGCGCTGGCCCGGGGGGGGGGGGGGCGGGGGGCGTCTAACCGAACTCAGTCCCCTACCCGCTCAGCTCCCTGCTGGAGGAGCACGTGTGGGGCTCGGTGGGTGACGGTGCCGTGTGTTCGCAGGCATGTCCGAAGAGGCCATCATGGAGCTCAACCTGCCCACCGGCATCCCCATCGTCTACGAGCTGGACAAGAACCTGAAGCCCATCAAGCCCATGCAGTTCCTGGGGGACGAGGAGACGGTCCGCAAGGCCATGGAGGCTGTGGCGGCTCAGGGCAAAGCCAAGAAGTGAAGGCAGGGAGCAGAGGCTTGTGAGCAGTAGCAGAGCCCCCTTCCCGCCCCCTCCCCTGCACACAAGAACCAAGTACAGAGCCCGCTCCCTGGGACCTGCATCCTCCACAGACAGCCCTGCAAACCCACAGGCCCGCTAGAGCCTCTCCTCAAAGGGGGGGAGCCCAATGGCCATAGGCAGGCGGTACCTCCTCTGCCAGGCTCCAGCGAGCCTGGGCTAGCCCAGGGCCTGTGGAGGGTTCCCCAGACAGTCCCCCTGGGCCTTCCTAGCTGCACTGGGCTCACGGGGAGCTGTCGTCACAGTCACGGGTGGGTGAGGTGGGAGTCAGGGACCAGTCTTGCTCTCCCCTGCCCCTGGGCCTTTGTCCTGGTTTTCTTCTTGAAGAGGGCCCTGTTTGGGCTGCTGCTGTAGCCAGGGACTGGACCCAGCTCTCCAGGGGCAGCCCTTTAATTTATTGCTGTCAAACCCCGGCCTGGGGAGGGGGCGTCTGGAGCCAGTGTCTGCCCTGCCCTCTAGAACTTCTACTGCCACAGCCGCCCCTTGCCTGCCCGTGTAGTGCTAGTGAAGCACCGCTCCTGTCTGTTCGCCCACGCGCTTGTGTACCTGGCACGGGCCGGGCGCCTGGGTTTGCACTGGGTCTCGTGTAACTGTTCAACGATAGCGGTTGTCTCGTTAAGTACAATAAAGGAGTGATGTGCAATAGCCCCTGTCTGTCCGGTCCCTTGGCGGGGCCCTCCAGTGCCAGCACAGAGGGAACTGGGGGGAATACGGGCCTGCAAGCTCCCTGGGCCCTGACACCCAGGCCAGGCCAGCTGCTCCCTGTTTCCCTTTCCTCCACCTCTAGCCAGGGCACAGTCTGATCTCCCCTTCCTGTGGGCACAATCCTGCCAGCTGCTCCTGGAGCACCTGCTGGAAAGGAGCCAGCTCCGCTCCACTGCTGCTGACAAGACAGCAGGACTGTCCCCAGCCCCTGCCAGGCCAGACGTGTTCACAGGCCCGTGAGCCTGACCTGCCTGGTCCTGGTAGAGGGGGATGGATGGGAGAATGCCGCAAGGGGGGGGGGGGGGGGGCACTGCAATGCCTCGGCATTCCTGGGGTGGCACCGTGGCTGTGACGGGTGTCCACAACTTGTGCCACCTGAACTCCAAGGGAACACCCTGAACACAGCCCCTGGTGGGGGGCTCTCAGCTGCTGCTGCTTCCCCTCCCCCAACCCAATTACAGAGGGTTAGGGGACACCAGGGGCTGGGGAACTTAGAGGAAATTTCAGGGTCATGAAAACTGCCTTTAGGGAGGATGCAAGAGGGATTGGCAGGACTCCCCCCCACCTCAGGAGCAGTGCAAAGACAGCATTGGGGGGGGGGGGGGGGAGAGAGAACAGCCTCCCTGGGCTGGGCCCTGGCTATCTGCCCACACCTGAGGCCAGTCACTGAGTCTGGTCTCACTCCCGGACACCTTCCTGGAGAAGTCCAGGCTGGGCAGTAGGGGCAGCCCCTAGGGTGGTTCCCTTTGAGCCTGGGCATCAAGTGGCACAGGAGCCCCTACCCAGGGTCAGTGTGCTGGCTCTGCAGTGCCCTGGCAGCGCCTGGATGCCAGCTTGTAGGCATGGCCCCATAGCACCCTCACCAGCACGACAGGAGCCCAGAGCTCTCCAGGGAAATGTTTATTCATGGCACAGCAGTTTAAAACCCTCGCTGGAGAGCAGGACCCCCCCAACCGTAACACAATCCAGAATCCAGTGGCTGCTCCAGCAGGTGCAGGCTGCATGCCCTGGCCCCCTGCCCTCCAGTGGGTCACTCTGGTTAAGGGATGACCGTGGAGGCAGGGTGGCAGCTAGGTCTGCAGGAACTCCGGCTGCACTCGGGCCACCTTGCGGAGCTCCTTGGAGTGTGTCCTGGGGCACTGCATCTCACACCAGCTGATTGGCACCATCTGTGCCCCTAGAGCCAACCACAACAGTCAGGGTCCCGCTTCCCGAGGGGCTCGGAGTAAGGAAGGTTCCAAGCGCCATGGGACTGCAGCCCCCTCGAGGGGAGAGTCACGTGGTCCGCTGCCAGTGCCGCCTCCCACTGACTGCAGTGCTCTGCCAAGAGCATCACCCAGGCTCCCCTCCCCACAGGCCTGCAAAGGAATCCAGGCTCCCAGCTTTTGAGCCGTTCTCAGCCAGGTCCTGATGCTCATTCCTCCTCCATCACCCCCCGGGGAGGCCCTGAGGTATCAGGGAGTTGGAGGTGAGGCTGCCGGCCAGATCTCCCTGCCAGGCCTGGGAGCCAGCGACTTACCTGCTTCGCTGTGAGCCACCACCACACCCAGCTCGTTCTCGGCCGTGCTCAGCAGGTAGTTGGACTGCACGTCCCCCAGGGAGATCTAGCCCAGGCAGGTTAAAGGAAAAGGCTCTAGGGCTGGGCTGGCCACTCCCCCTCCCCCCACAGGGAAGGATACCACTTTGGCCAGGACTATGTCCCCCGGACGGAAACTCTTGTAAACTTCCACCTGCCGGAGAGAAGACGGGGGGCAGGTTAGTGGGGGAGGGGGCAGGACCAGGGGCAGTTCCTTTTGCAGAGGAGCCATGTCCTGGAGCGCCCGGGCGATGGTCTGGAACCGCTCCCTAGGAAGCCAGACCGGACTTTGGGGGAAGTGTCCCCTCTCCGTACACAGCCTGTCTCCAAGGCTAGGAGCTTCACGGGTACCCACTTCCACCTTCTGCCCCTCCGTGTGCTTCCCCCAGCAAGCCCGCCTGGGCGGGGTCCTGAGGGAGCCCGTGGATTCTGCACCCCAAATCCACAAGGGGAAACTGAGGCATACATACTGAGGCATACACACACACACACTATTCCTGTTCCATCACAAGCCACATCCAGTAGTCCCATTACCTTGACAACAGCCCCGTGGACCACCCAGGGACAGCGGGGAGCCCCAGCCACTGCACCCTGCTCAGCCTGTCCTGGGGAGGGGAGGAGGAAGACTCCGCTCCCGGAGGGAGCCATGTCCTCAGCAGGCCCATAAATGGGGCAAGCCGTGTGTGACAGCTGCACACACACAGCTGAATGGGGCAACCCATGGGGGGGGGGGGGGGAGGTTACAGCTGCACACACAGGTGCCCATGCAGGGGGTGGGTTTACAGCTGCACACACAGGGACGGAGGATTCAGCTGCCGCAGCGGGCACTGCCCGACTGACCTTGTCTTTCTCTGTGGCTCGAATGTCTTCTCTCCTGTAAGAAGAGACAGAGGGATCCTAGTGCCAGGGCGGGCAGAGCGGCCCATTCCCACTGGGCAGCCGGGCCCAGGGCTGCTCCCACCTTCTTCCGAGGCCCTGCAGTGACAGGGCTCACCCATCCCCTGCCTGCCCCTTGTTCCAGGGCACTGGTCCCCAGGCCGGTGGGAGGGCTCAGGACACGGCCTGGCACTAGGTGGGGCGGAAGGCACCAGTCAGTGGATAAGGCAGCACTTGGGATAACAGACTGGGGGGGGGGACCCAGCCCTCCCCCAGGGAAGGGCAGACGAGGCCGGGCCCTACCGTATGGTGCCGCGGAAGGTGGATTTCAGCGGGGTGGAGCCGATGTACAGGATGTGCACCTTGGCAAAGCGGGAGTTAATGCTGCACACCTGTGGGGAGACATGTGTGAACCCCAGACTTAGAGCTGCCCCAGCAGGGCCCACGTCCCGGGCACTGAGACCAGCAGGGACTGGCCCTTCCTGCTCCCAGGGGAGTCACTACCACGGCAGCGTGCGGCGCTCCACGCCAGGCAGACCCCGCTACCCCTGAACAGCGCCCCATCCCCTCCAGCCGGGCACTCCAGGATTTCATGCCTGCCCCACAGCCCTGGGGACAAAGGCCGCCACCTCTTCCCCAGAGCAGGGCTGGCCTGGTGGAAAGCAGGAATTCAGCCTCCACAGCCCACTCTCCCTGGCCTCTAGCCCGAGACGGGGGGGGTCCACCCTGCGGACACCCGTCCCACCAGACAAGGAGACGAGACCCGGCAGCTTGTAGCACCCAGGCCAGAGCAGAGTGTGGCCGGGTTGGAGCCGGCGCTGTAGGGCCAAGAGGCTCCCTTCCTCTCACGGCCCAGCCCGCCAGCCCCTCGGGAGAGGCTGGCACCAGGCCAGAGAGGGCACCCGCCACAGGGGGTGCAGCAGAGGGGAAGGTTTGTAACACTTTCCAGTCGCTACCCGGGCATCTCTTGCAGGGGACTCCCGCCCTTCCCACCCACCGCGCTCTCCTTGTCGCCCCAGACGGTGCCCCTGGGGTGAGACCCCGCAGGCCTGGCGGGTTCCGTTGCTTTTACCTTGCACGTCACGATGGCCCCTACGTCGGGCAGGAGCTGGGACTCGGCGTCTCTCACCACAGATACCACCGGCAGCTGCGCAGGAGCAGAGAGAAGAGCCTCCGGTTAGCCAGGGCCTGGCCCCAATATCTGCCACCTCCCAGGGAGCCAGCGACCGGCATGGGCCGCGTCCACAAGGCCCAGCTCGGCCAAGGGGCTTAGCCAGTCCAGACAGTGGGTGTAATAGGCACGGGGAGGCTCTGCCGTGACACCGCCGGTTGTAGGGTTTGGGGGCGCAGGGCATGGGGAGGGTGTGGCGGAGCTGGGGGCTCAGCTTCCCCAGAGTGGGGCTCCACCCGTCGCCCATGTTTATAGTTGTCCTACGTAAATCAAATGACAAAGGATTCTTCCTTGATTTCTAGATCATTGAAGATCTTCTGGTTAAGCCAGGCTGGTCTCTTGCCAGACTTCCTCTCTTCACTACACAGGGGGATAGTTTGCTCTTGTGCCCTTTATGATGTCTCTTTGAAAAACTGCCAACTGTCTTCTGTTGTTTTTCCCCTTAGACTTGCTTCCCATGGGATCTAATCTACCAACTCCCTGAGTTTCTAATGTCTGCCGCCTTGAAATCTAATGTCTTTATTGTGCTGTTCTCCCTCCTGCCATTCCTTAGGATCATGAACTCTCTCATTTCATGATCACTTTCACCCACGCTGCATTCCACTTTCAAATTCTCCCCCAGTTCTTCCCTATTTGTCACAATCAGATCTGCCACTGCTCGCAACCGAGGCCGAGGAAGTGGGGATTAGCCCACCAAAGCTTGTGCTTCAATACTTCAGTTAGTCTTTAAGGTGCCCCAGGACTGTTACAATCAGATCTAGAACAGCCTCTCCCCTTCCAGCTCTCCCCAAATGAAAGATTCTCTCCAATACATTCCCAGAACATCCCGAGAGCGGCTCTCCCCACCCCGCTGCGGACTTCAGGGGGTTTCACTCACTGCGGTTCCCTGGGCCCCCGTGGGGAAGGGGACCGAAGGGGGCTGGGCGCACCCCACACTGCCCTGAACCCAGGCACCGGCAGGACCCTGGGGGCCGGCCGCAGCAGGGTCTCTCCCGGGGACCAGGGCTTATCCCTCCCCCCGCCCTGCCCCAGAGCCCCCCCAGCCCCCCTCACCGCTCCGTCCTCGCTGGTCTTCGCCAGGCAGCCGGCCAGCGCGGCGCACACGTAGCCGTGCCGGGTGTAGGTCCCGCTGCCCGCCGCGCCCTCCTGCAGGCTGCAGAGCCGCTCGCCTAGGGACAGCCCGCGTCAGGCTGGGGGGGACCCAGCAGCCCCCGGGGGGAGGGGGGGCTCTAGGGGGCTGTCCCGAGGGGTCCGGGGGGCAGGCACGGGGGGTGTAAGGGGAGGGGGCGGCCCCAAAGGGGAGCTCTGGGGGGCGGTCCCGAGGGGTCTGGGGGGGGCAGGCACAGAGAGGGGGGTCTAAGGGGAGGGGGCCCCCAAGGGGCAGTCTCGGGGGGTCTAAGGGGAGGGGGGGCCCCAAGGGGGGCTCTGGGGGGCGGTCCCGAGGGGTCTGGGGGGGCAGGCACAGAGAGGGGGGTCTAAGGGGAGGGGGGGCCCCAAGGGGCAGTCTCGGGGGGTCTAAGGGGAGGGGGCGGCCCCAAAGGGGAGCTCTGGGGAGCGGTCCCGAGGGGTCTGGGGGGGGCAGGCACAGAGAGGGGGGTCTAAGGGGAGGGGGCCCCCAAGGGGCAGTCTCGGGGGGTCTAAGGGGAGGGGGGGCCCCAAGGGGGGCTCTGGGGGGCGGTCCGGGGGGGCCGTTCTGGGGGGGGACCGACCCCCCCCCCTCACCTGGGACGCAGCACCGCACCGGCGGGGCCATGCCTGCCGCTCTGTGACTCGCCCCGAGAAAGCCGTTTTCCCATTGGCCCCGGTTAGAAGAGGCGGTTGTAAGCGACGGTGCCATTGGCCGGCTCTCCCACGTGATCTCCACCCTCTTGCGCTGAGCGGCGCCCTCTGGGAGTTGGAGTCTGGAGGGGAGCGATCACGGCTCCCGGCGTGCACCGCGGTGAAGGGCGCGCAGGCGCAGTAGGGCCAAGATACCGGGTTGATGCCTGGGCGGCGGTGGCGGCCGGGGCCGATGGAGGAGGGGCGCGGGCCGGCAGGTAAGGGGGAGGGGGGGTGGAGGTCTCGTCGTCAGAGGGGGAGGGGCGGGGTGTTGGGGCTGTCAGAGGGGGAGGGGCGGTGGGGGGTGTCAGGGAGGGGGAGAGGAGGGGTGTGGGGGGGTGTCGGAGGGAGGGGCGGGGCGGTGGGGGGTGTCGGGGGGGGAGGGGCGGTGGGGGGGTGTCGGGGGGAGGGGACGGGGTGTGGGGGGGTGTCGGGGGGAGGGGACGGGGTGTGGGGGGGTGTCGGGGGGAGGGGACGGGGTGTGGGGGGGTGTGTCGGGGAGGGGGAGGGGGTGTGGGGGGGTGTGTCGGGGAGGGGGTGTGGGGGGGAGGGGGAGGGGGTGTGGGGGGGAGGGGGTGGGGGGGGTGGTGGGGGTGTCGGGGGGGGAGGGGTGGGGGGGGGTGTCGGGGGCGGGGCGGTGTGGGGGTGTCGGGGGGAGGCGGTGGGGGGTGTCGGGGGGAGGGGCGGGGCGGTGGGGGGTGTCGGGGGGGAGGGGTGTTGGTGGCTGTCCCTCTCCTGTGCCCCTGCACAGTGGTTCCCCCTATGTGCCCCCCTCTGGGGGGTCTGGCTGCCTTGGGGGCTCAGCTCTGCAGCCCCCCGTGTTTGCCTGTCACTGTCCTGGGGATTGGGCCTTCGGCTCCCCCCAGGGCCGGTGCTGAGAGGGGATCTCGCCCCAGTCAGTGTCTCACACACCCTGGCGGGGGTGGAGTGGCCCCAAGCGTATGGTTTGGGGATGGGCCTGTTGGAACAGCCTGGTGTAGATCCCCCCCCCCCGACCCTGCACTTTCCCTGGGCCTGCTGACCTGGGGGTTGAGCACTTAGGGGACGGGGCTCAGGGCAGAGGTGAGGACCAGCCTGTCTCTCCGATTCCCCTTCCTGTGGGGTTCCCCTCCTATTCCACAGCCTCTGGGTGGGCAGAGACAAGCTCAGCCTGTGCCCCATGGCCTGGAGGAAAGGCCAGCTCAGTGGGAGGAAGGTCTGCCGCGTGCCCCCCCGGCTGCTTTTCAGTTCACACACTTTAATTCACCACATTTTCCTAAATAACCCTCCCTGTTTTTTGTGGGACACACTAAAAAGACAGCGTGAGCTCCCCCTGCTGGCTGTGCAGGGCTAAGTCATTAACATGCTGCGCTATCTTCACCTGTCAGAGCTTTCCGAGGTAAAACATTCACACCCCAAAGCCGTTGGCAGAGCTGAATAATACCACAGCCAAGATAAGAGAGAGAGAGCCCCCCCCAGCCCCATCTCAGAGCTCTGGGGAGGAATGGGGGGACTGGAGGATTCAATGGGTACAGAGTGGGCAAAGTGACGAATCTGGGGGGAGGCTAAGTGCTGGCAGAGACTGGAGACAGGTCTGGGAGAGGCTGGGCCAAGGCTCTGCTCAGCCTGATTCCTCCCCAGAGACGGGTGCTAGCTCGGCTGGGAGACCGGCTCAGGGCCCCAGCTCGTGCTACCGCGTCTCGGCCCCCGCAGCGCGCTGCGCCCGGCTCTGTGCCTGAGCCCGGGGTTCCGTCTCTGCTGGGGGGCGGTTAACGCTGGGGACGCCCTGGCGCTCTGGAGGAGCCGGCAGCGTCTGAGCTCCCAGCCTGCCCTCAGCGCTGTCTCTGGTTTCTTCTGCGGCTGGAGAGGGAAAGGCGAGACGGTGAACACCTGAGCCGGGATGGGGGGCAGGGCACTGCGGGCTCTGCACTCCCTGTCCTCCAGGACAGTCCTAGGAGCTTCCCCAAGCTGGGCCAACTGCAGGGCCCTGGCATCCCGGCTGGGGCTGGGCAGGGCATGCCAGCGAGCGCTGCCAGCAGGGCAAAGGCAGAGACGGGGCCAGTGCAGTGAGGTGGGGACCGTAGAGCAGCACTGACTGCAGGGGAGAGGCCCAGCCCCCGCAGCCCCCCCTGCACCCCTCCCCAACTCCCGAGCAGTGCCGTGGGGCACCGGGCTGGGCGCGGCCTGCCAGGGGCTGAGTGGGCTCTGCTCCGCAGGCTGGGCTCCGCAGGGATGAGGAGCCGCCGGCGGGCGTTCTCGGCGGTGATGCGCCTGTGTGTGAGGTGCCTGCGTGTGGGCCGGTGGCGCAGGTTCAGGCTGGCATGGCGGATGCAGCAGCTGTGGCGCTACGGGCACCTCTGCCTGCGCTCCCTGCTGTACAACTCCTTCACCAACAGCGACGTCCTGCTGGACTCCCTCTTCGAACCCATCTACTGGCTGGTGGATCACGTCACGCGCTGGTTCGGTGTGGTGAGTGCCTGGGGAGGGGCACTGGGGGGACCCGGGGTGTGTGTGAATGCCCTGCAGGGGGGGGTGAGTGCCTGGAGGGGGTGGGGAATTCCAGGGGGGCGAGTGCCCTGGGGAGAGGGTGTGGGGGGTGAGTGCCCTGGGGGGGGGAGGGGAGTTCCGGGGAGGTGAGTGCCCCTCTACTCAGGGCTGGAGAACAGGAGAGGGAATGAGGTCCCCTCCCCTCCCCGGAATCCAGCTCTCTGTGCCAGCCCCAGAGCCTTCTGCCCCCCAGGTTGGAGCTGGCAGGGGGGTACTCACTGGCATGGATGGGGTCCCAGCATGCTTTGCCCATTCCTGGACCCTGTTTAGTGGTGCTGCCACCTGAGCTCCAGGCACCGTGCCAGAGAGAGAAAACCAATGAAATCAGGGAACGGATGGGCAGGATCCCCTGGGAGAATAACATGAAGGGGAAAGGAGTCCAGGAGAGCTGGCTGTATTTTAAAGAATCCTTATTGAGGCTGCAGGAAAAACCATCCCGATGTGTAGAAAGAATAGTGAATATGGCAGGCGACCAGCTTGGCTTAACAGTGAAATCCTTGCTGATCTTAAATGCAAAAAAGACGCTTACAAGAAGTGGAAGATTGGGCAAATGACCAGGGAAGAATATAAAAATATTGCTCAGGCATGTGGAAGTGAAATCAGGAAGGCGAAATCACACTTGGAGTTGCAGCTAGCAAGGGATGTTAAGGGTAACAAGAAGGGTTTCTTTAGGTATTGTGACAAAGCTCCAAGTCTGTACTTGTGGGTCCTGCGTTTCTCGGCGGATTTCACTAGCCTCAGAGGCTCACTGTGACCATCCACGTAGCCCTTCTCTCTTTAAAGACGAGGTCACAGTCTATTGAGCCATTTTCATCATAAGCCAGTGAGGAGAAATTATCCTTCCGGGCACAGTCTCTGTTGCCTCCCTAGTCTCAGTGATTAATTGGGGAAGGTAGGAAGGGGGGAGCCCGGGCCCACCCTCTACTCCGGGCTCCAACCCAGGGACCCTAATAGTATCAGCTAAGATGGCTGACCTTTTAACCACCAAACACAATACAATTCCCTGGGCTACTTCCCCACAGCAGTCCCTGCTTCTTTACTCTCCACTTCAACCTTACCTCAGAGCCTCCTTCCAAACTGCTCTTTGCTCCAAGGCCTCTCAAACTCCTGACACCCACACCCACCCGACCCAATGGGAGGGTTTTTAAATGGCTTCAGCCAGCCCCTGACTGGCTTCAGGTGTCCCCAATCAGACTAGCTGTTTCTGCTGCCTTCTAGAACCTTCTTAATTGGCCCCAGGTGTCTTGATTGGCCTGGAGTAGCCTTTGTTTGGCTATACAGGGAACAGAGACCTGCACATCCTGATACTGATAAACCTGCCTTCCAGCACTCTCCTATACCCTTCTGGTCTGACTCCATCACAGTATGTTAGCAACAAGAAGAAAGTCAAGAAAGTGTGAGCCCCTTACTGAATGAGGGAGGCAATCTAGTGACAGAGGATGTGGAAAAAGCAAATGTACTCGATGGTTTTTTTGCCTCTGTCTTCATGAACAAGGTCAGCTCCCAGACTCCTGCACTGGGCAGCACAACATGGGGAGGAGGTGACCAGTCGTCTGTGGAGAAAGAAGTGGTTCAGGAATATTGAGAAAAGCTGGACGAGCACAAGTCCATGGGGCCGGATGCGCTGCATCCGAGGGTGCTAAAGGAGTTGGCGGATGTGATTGCAGAGCCATTGGCCATTATCTTTGAAAACTCATGGCGATCGGGGGAGGTCCCGGATGACTGGAAAAGGCTAATGTGGTGCCCATCTTTAAAAAAGGGAAGGAGGAGGATCCAGGGAACTACAGGCCAGTCAGCCTCACCTCAGTGCCTGGAAAAATCATGGAGCAGGTCCTCAAGGAATCAATTCTGAAGCACTTAGAGGAGAGGAAAGTGATCAGGAACAGTCAGCATGGATTCACCAAGGGCAAATCATGCCTGACTAACCTGATTGCCTTCTACGATGAGATAACTGGCTCTGAGGATGAGGGGAAAGCAGTGGATGTGTTGTTCCTTGACTTTAGCAAAGCTTTTGATATGGTCTCCCACAATATTCATGCCAGCAAGTTCAAGAAGTATGGGCTGGATGAATGGACCATAAGGTGGATAGAAAGCTGGCTGGATCGTTGGACTCAACGGGTAGTGATCAATGGCTCCATGTCTAGTTGGCAGCCGGTATCGAGTGGAGTGCCCCAGGGGTCGGTCCTGGGGCTGGTTTTATTCAATATCTTTATCAATGATCTGGAGGATGGTGTGGACTGCACCCTCAGCACGTTTGCAGATGACACTAAACTGGGAGAAGTGGTAGATACACTGGAGGGTAGGGATAGGATACAGAGGGACCTAGACAAATTAGAGGACTGGGCCAAAAGAAATCTGATGGGGTTCAACAAGGACAAGTGCAGAGTCCTGTACTTAGGACGGAAGAATCCCATGCACTGCTACAGACTAGGGTCCATGTGGCTGGGCAGCAGTTCTGCAGAAAAGGACCTAGGGGTTACAGTGGATGAGAAGCTGGATAGGAGCCAACAGTGTGTCCTTGTTGCCAAGAAGGCTAATGGCATTTTGGGCTGTATATGTAGGAACATTGCCAGCAGATCGAGGGATGTGATCATTCCCCTCTATTCGACATTGGTGAGGCCTCATCTGGAGACTGTGTGCAGTTTTGGGCCCCCCACTATTGAAAGGATGTGGAAAAATTGGAGAAAGTTCGAGAGGGCGAGGAAAATGATCAGGGGCCTGGAGCGCCTGACTTATGAGGAGAGGCTGAGAGAACTGGGATTGTTTAGTTTACAGAAGAGAAGACTGAGGGGGGATTTGATAGCTGCTTTCAACTACCTGAAAGGGGGTTGTCACGGAGCGCCCGGGCGATGGTCTGGAACCGCTCCCTAGGAAGCCAGACAGGACTTCGGGTGAAGGGTTCCTTCTCCGTACACAGCCTGTTTTCAAGGCTAGGAGCTTCATGGGAACCCACTTCAACCTTCCTGGGTCTGATCTTGGAGCATTCAGCATCTTGGATCTAGCCTGTTCTCAGTGGTGGCAGATGACAGAACAAGGAGTAATGGTCTCAAGTTGCAGTGGGGGAGGTTTAGGTTGGATATTAGGAAACACTATTTCCCTAGGAGGGTGGTGAAGCACTGGAATGGGTTCCCTAGGGAGGGGGTGGAATCTCCTTCCTTAGAGGTTTTTAAGGTCAGGCTTGACAAAGCCCTGGCTGGGATGATGTAGTTGGGGTTGGTCCTGCTTTAAGCAGAGGGTGGGACTAGAACCTCCTGAGGTCCCTTCAACCCTGATATTCTATGATTCTATGGATTAGCTATGTAAAGAGTTGTGCCCCACATCCGTGGGGGCGGGGGGGGGGGGGGCGAGATTCAGGGCGGGGAAGGGGGGTTCCCTGAGGGCTGGGGGTTCAGGGAAGGGATGGGCTGGGGGCTCAGGGCAGGGAAGCGGGGTGCCGTGAGGGCTGGGGGTTCAGGGAAGGGATGGGCTGGGGGCTCAGGGCGGGGAAGCGGGGTGCCGTGAGGGCTGGGGGTTCAGGGAAGGGATGGGCTGGGGGCTCAGGGTGGGGAAGGGGGGTGCCGTGAGGGCTGGGGGTTCAGGGAAGGGGGGGGCTGGGGGCTCAGGGCGGGGAAGGGGGGTGCCCTGAGGGCTGGGGGTTTAGGGAAGGGATGGGCTGGGGGCTCAGGGTGGGGAAGGGGGGTGCCGTGAGGGCTGGGGGTTCAGGGAAGGGGGGTGCTGGGGGCTCAGGGCGGGGAAGGGGGGTTCCCTGAGGGCTGGGGGTTCACGTAAGGGATGCGATGGGGGCTCAGGGCGGGGAAGGGGGGTCCCTGAGGGCTGGGGGTTCAGGGAAGGGATGGGCTGGGGGCTCAGGGCGGGGAAGGGGGGGGGTCCCTGAGGGCTGGGGGTTCACGTAAGGGATGCGATGGGGGCTCAGGGCCTCTCCTGCTCCTTCCGGCAGGTCTTTGTGGGGCTGGTGATCGTGCTGACAAGCTCCATCGTGGCCATTGTCTACATTTGCCTGCTGCCCCTCATCCTGCGGAGCTACCCGCCCGGCTGGATCTGCTGGCACCTCGCCTACGGCCACTGGAACCTTCTCATGATCCTCTTCCACTACTACATGGCCATCACCACCCCGCCGGGGCACCCCCCACAGGTGGGGCAGCCTAGGCCACCGGCCACTGTCCCTCTTCCTCCCGCCGGCTGCAGGGGAGCTCCCGGCTGCTCCAGCCTGTCCCAGTGGGGAGCAGGGCGGGGGCTGGAGCTGGCTCTAGGGGGAGCTCCCAGCTGTCCCAGCGGGGGGCGCTGTGGGGAGCAGGGTGGGGGGCTGGCTGGGGCGGGGTGGGGGGAAGGTCCCGGCTGTTCCAGCCTGTCCCAGTGGGGGGTTCTGTGGGGAGCAGGGCGGGGGGCTGGCTGGGGCGGGGGGGGGGAGGTCCTGGCTGCTCCAGTCTGTCCCGGGCGGGGGGGAGAGGGTGGCGCTGTGGACCATTAGTCGGGCTCTTGGTGCAGCTCAAGGAGAAGTGGCCACGGCTGGGCCCCCTGGCCCCACTTCCTTGGGCTTCCCAGAGCCACGGGGCCAGTGGCTGTCCGGCTCAGGCTGCGCTGGGGGCTGGGCGAGGAGGGTCCTGGAGGGGCAGTGCCAAGGGACCCAGCGGGACGCTGCTCTGAGCGGTGCCGGCCCTGCCCACGCTTCCCTCCGCAGGCCAAGAGCAGCACTGTGGCCGTCTCCATCTGCAGGAAATGCATCTCCCCCAAGCCTGCCCGCACCCACCACTGCAGCATCTGCAACAGGTAGGGGTCCCTCCCCCCTTAGCCCCTCCCCCCGCAGCATCTGCAACAGGTAGGGGTCCCTCCCCCCGCAGCATCTGCAACAGGTAGGGGTCCCTCCCCCCTTAGCCCCTCCCCCTGCAGCATCTGCAACAGGTGGGGGCTCCCCCTCTTAGCACCTCCCCCCCACACCACTGCAGCATCTGCAATAAGTAGGGCCCCCACCCCCTGCACCACAGGGCACCTGCAGCAGGTGAGTGGTTCTCCTGCCCCCTCGCTCCAGGGGGCTGTGCGGAGATGGGGTGCCCTTCTCTGCTCCCCGGTCGGGGGCTTGCTGTGTGGGGCACTCACCGTCTGCCGCTCTCCTTCTCCCAGGTGCGTGCTGAAGATGGACCATCACTGCCGTATCCTTCCGCAAAGGAGAACCCTGCCCCGCCCGGGGAGCAGTAGGATGGAGGGGCAGAGGGGGGGCGCTCGGGGGGCCGGCGCTCCATGCCCGAGTGGTGCCAATGAGCCGGGGTTCTGTACGGAGCCTGCCCTTGGAACGGGGCTCCGCTCAGAGAGCAGCAGGGCAGGCTGGGCCCGGGGAGGCTGATCGAGGGACGGGTTTGCACCTCCTGAGCACACTGGCCCCGGCCGGTCGGACTCTGGGCACCTCTGGTCTCAAGGTGAGCCCCGTGCGACGCCCGGTTTCAGCTGTGGGGCTGCTTTCCTGGCGGGAGCTCCCGGTGTCCCTGGGCAGGGACGGGCCCCCCCCGGCCCGTTACATGTCTTAACCCGGGCGCAGCCTGGCTGAACAACTGCGTGGGACACTACAACCATCGCTACTTCTTCTCCTTCTGCCTCTGCATGACCATGGGCTGCGTCTACTGCGGGATCAGCAGCTGGGACATGTTCCGGGAGGCCTACGCCGCCATCGAGGTGACGGGGGCAGGGGCTCGGGCCGGGGCGGGAGTGGCCGGCCCCAGCTCCGTCCCCCATGCTGAACACGGCCGAGGGGCGTGGCCAGGGCCCGAGGGCGCCGGTGCCCCTCCCGGGAGACTTGTAACTGGCGCCCTGTTTTCCGTCCACTAGAGAATGAAACTGCTTGAGAAGGGGAGACCGCAGGTGGCTGCCAACCAGGTGGGCTATGAAGGCAGATGGGGCGGAGCTGTGTCCCCCACAGCCCCGGGCTCCAGCAGCATGGCCCCCCCCGGCCCCCAGCCGGCCCTGCTCCACCCTGTCCTGGAGCGCGGCAGGCTGGGAGCTGGAGTCTCAGCCAGATGGAGCAGGGATGGGCCAGGACCCAGCCCAGCCCCTCGGCATTGTGGGACCAGCTCTTCCCCATGTGCCCCTCGGGTTCCTGGGCCGGGGGCACTGCGGTTGGCAGCAGCCCCCGCCTGGGCGTTTGCTCTGGCAATGTCTGCAGGCCCTGCTTGGCGGCTGTCCCATCGCTCCCAGCCACACGGCCAATGCTTTGTGCTCACGCTGCTGCTGCTCTTGTCTGTCCGGCCATCTGCTCTGGGGGCCATTTACATCTGGGGGGGTAGAGGAGCCCCCTACGGCCAGGGAGGCCCTGCCTTAGTCTGGCCTAACCTGCCCTTCCTTGCAGACGTACTACCAGATGCCGACGCCCGTCTTCTCCTTCCGCCAGCGGGCCTTCCACAAGAGCATCGTCTACCTGTGGGTGCTGTGCAGGTAACGGGCCGGGGGGGGGGCGTCGTCTACCTGTGGGTGCCGTGCAGGTAACGGGCCGGGGGGGGGGCGTCTACCTGTGGGTGCCGTGCAGGTAACGGGCCGGGGGGGGGGGCGTCGTCTACCTGTGGGTGCCGTGCAGGTAACGGGCCGGGGGGGGCGTCGTCTACCTGTGGGTGCCGTGCAGGTAACGGGCCGGGGGGGGCGTCGTCTACCTGTGGGTGCCGTGCAGGTAACGGGCCGGGGGGGGCGTCGTCTACCTGTGGGTGCCGTGCAGGTAACGGGCCGGGGGGGGCGTCGTCTACCTGTGGGTGCCGTGCAGGTAACGGGCCGGGGGGGGCGTCGTCTACCTGTGGGTGCCGTGCAGGTAACGGGCCGGGGGGGGCGTCTACCTGTGGGGGCCGTGCAGGTAACGGGCCGGGGGGGGCGTCTACCTGTGGGGGCCGTGCAGGTAACGGGCCGGGGGGGGTCATCTACCTGTGGGGGCCGTGCAGGTAATGGGCCGGGGTGTGTGTGTGTCTACCTGTGGGTGCCGTGCAGGTAACGGGCCGGGGGGGGTGTCTACCTGTGGGGGCCGTGCAGGTAACGGGCCGGGGGGGTCGTCTACCTGTGGGGGCCGTGCAGGTAACGGGCCGGCACCGGGTCCAGCTCCCGTCAGCACCGACCTGCCTGCCCTGCAAGGGGCGAGCCCGGCCTTTCCTTGCAGGAAACGCAGCCAGCTGCCCACTGGGAGCCCATCGCTTCCTTGGGGCGGGGGGGGGGGGTGTCTCCCTGCTGGGCTCCCAGCATGCTTCAGCCTGGCCGCTCTCCCCCCAGCTCGGTGGCGCTGGCCCTGGGGGCCCTCACGCTGTGGCACGCCGCCCTCATCACCCGCGGGGAGACCAGCATCGAGAGACACATCAACCGGAAGGAGAGGCAGAGGCTGCAGCAGAAAGGCAGAGTGAGTGGGGGGGGAACTGGGGGGGCCAGGCTGGGGGACCGAACTGTGGGGCTAACAGCAGCTCCCCTCCCTCCAGGTGTTCAGGAACCCCTACAGCTACGGCGCCTGGGCCAACTGGAAGGTGTTCCTGGGGGTGGAGACGCGCAGGTAACTCCCCGCTGGGGTGTGGGGCAGGTGCCACGCTCTGTCCTTAGACTCAGCGTGTGATATGGGGCAGGGGGCGGCCTCAGGGCACCCGGGGGCTCCTGGCGAGGTGGGTACGGGCACCACCTGCCGCAGTGCAGGAGCCCGGAGCCCAGCCCCTGCAAAGCTAACGGGTGGGCAGGGCCGGGGGGCTGGAGCTGGATTGGCAGCCAGGGCTTGTCTTCTCTTCCCTCCCCCAGGCACTGGCTCACCCGGGTGCTGCTGCCGTCTACGCACCTGCCCCACGGAAGTGGGCTGAGCTGGGACCGTCCTCCCTGCGTGAGGGGGCCGTGCGCCCCGCTCCTGGCCATCTAGGGGGACCTGCCCCCTCAGCATGGGCCGGCGGAGCCTGGAACCTGCAGAGCCTCCTCGGGAAAGCACCAGCCGCTGCTCCCCACCCCCCGCCGGCTTGAGGCCTCATCCGGGGAGCCCCTGGTGGGGCCGAGCCCCAGTGTGGCTGCAGGCAGCCTGGGGCGCTGGGCCTGGGGGGGACGTGCCAGGAAGGGAGTGGGGCTGAGCCCACAGCTCGGGCCAGGGCATTCACCCTTACGGGACAGCAGACCCCCCCCCCCCCCTCCACCTGCGGGGCCTGGGGCTGCTGGGAGGCCCCCCCAGGGGGTTTTAATGGCAGAAATAAAAAGGGGTTTTCACTAATGCAGTGGGAGTGTTACTGGGGGGTCCCAGCGGCTGACGGGCAGGGACCAGCCAACTCCTGGGCTGAAACCCGCCTGAGGCCGGGCTGCAGGCTGACCTTGGGCAAGGCAGGGGCTGTGTGGCACCCAGCCTGGGGGGGCGCTTTGAGAAGAGCCCTCCTGGTCCCACCGCCCTGGAAGGGGCAATTAATGGGACTCCTGGGGGTGAGGCCGCTCCAGCTGCCGGAGGGCCATGCCGGCTCGGGGGGGCCCTGGGCTTTCAGAGCCAGACTGGCCCAAGCCCAGTCTCAGGAGAGGGAGAAAGAGGCTGCGGGGTCCCTGGGGGGCTGACACCCCCGCCCCTCGCCCCAGCCATCGTCCGCACTCAGGCCATTAGCAAAAGGGGGGTTTATTGGCTGGCCCCTGGATCCGAGTGTGCAGGGCCGGGGCGGCGCCTGTCTTCCCTGCAGTCAGCAGGAGGGGGGCCGCCCCGCAGTCCGCCCTGGTGCTGGGAGGGGGCCGGCCTCCCGCCCCGCTCTGGTCCGTGGGGTCGTTCGATTGTCAGTCAGCGCAGGAGCTAGTGCGGGCCGGGCCTCACCTGCCGGGGCTCCCCAGCAGGAACCTGCAGGCACAGAGCAGACAGCATGGTCGGGGGGGCTCCAGGCCGGGACCCGGGACCCTCCCCTCCGCACCCCCCACACTCACCATTCCCCACGGGCCACCACCGCCTCCTTCCGCACCAGCCGCTTCATGTCGTCCAAGGGCTTGGCCAGGGCCCGGATCACCCGGGGCTTGTACGGGAGCAGCTGGGGGGGGGGGAGAGAGAGAGAGAGACAGAGAGAGCGCCGTCAGCGTGGGCACTGCGCGCCGTGGGGCAGGGGGTGTCTGAACTGCCCTGGAGAGCGCCGTCAGCGTGGGCACTGCGCGCCGTGGGGCAGGGGCACCTGAACTGCCCTGGAGAGCGCCGTCAGCGTGGGCACTGCACGCCGTGGGGCAGGGGCACCTGAACTGCCCTGGAGAGCGCCGTCAGCGTGGGCACTGCGCGCCGTGGGGCAGGGGGTGTCTGAACTGCCCTGGAGAGCGCCGTCAGCGTGGGCACTGCGCGCCGTGGGGCAGGGGCACCTGAACTGCCCTGGAGAGCGCCGTCAGCGTGGGCACTGCACGCCGTGGGGCAGGGGGCGTCTGAACTGCCCTGGAGAGCGCCGTCAGCGTGGGCACTGCGCACCGTGGGGCAGGGGGCGCCTGAACTGCCCTGGAGAGCGCCGTCAGCGTGGGCACTGCGCGCCGTGGGGCAGGGGGCGCCTGAACTGCCCTGGAGAGCGCCGTCAGCGTGGGCACTGTGCGCCGTGGGGCAGGGGGCGTCTGAACTGCCCTGGAGAGCGCCGTCAGCGTGGGCACTGCGCGCCGTGGGGCAGGGGGCGCCTGAACTGCCCTGGAGAGCGCCGTCAGCGTGGGCACTGCGCGCCGTGGGGCAGGGGGCGTCTGAACTGCCCTGGAGAGCATTGTCAGCGGGGGCACTGCGCGCCGTGGGGCAGGGGGCGCCTGAACTGCCCTGGAGAGCGCCGTCAGCGTGGGCACTGCGCGCCGTGGGGCAGGGGGCGCCTGAACTGCCCTGGAGAGCATTGTCAGCGGGGGCACTGCGCGCCGTGGGGCAAGGGGGCGCCTGAACTGCCCTGGAGAGCGCCGTCAGCGTGGGCACTGCGCGCCGTGGGGCAGGGGGCGCCTGAACTGCCCTGGAGAGCGCCGTCAGCGTGGGCACTGCGCGCCGTGGGGCAGGGGGCGCCTGAACTGCCCTGGAGAGCGCCGTCAGCGTGGGCACTGCGCGCCGTGGGGCAGGGGGCGTCTGAACTGCCCTGGAGAGCGCCGTCAGCGTGGGCACTGCGCGCCGTGGGGCAGGGGGCGTCTGAACTGCCCTGGAGAGCGTCGTCAGCGTGGGCACTGCGCGCCGTGGGGCAGGGGGTGTCTGAACTGCCCTGGAGAGCGTCCCCTCCCCCCGCATCCCAGGGGGCTTCTGGAGGCCCCCCCTTGGGTTCCCACCTTCCCCTGTAGGGGACCCCCCCCCCCCCCCCCCCCCCAGCCAGGGTCATCCTGGCCTGTGGCACTCGCCTTACCCCAGCAAGGCCGACAGCAGAGCCCTTCCCCTCTCCACAGGCCAGGCTGGTGAGAAGGGCACTTACCACAGGGGGGGGCAGGCTGGTGAGAAGGGCACTTACCACAGGGGGGGGCAGGCTGGTGAGAAGGGCACTTACCACAGGGGTGGGGGGGGGGAAGCCAGGCTGGTGAGAAGGGCACTTACCACAGGGGGGGGCAGGCTGGTGAGCGCGTGGACACACTGCAGCGCAGCGATGCGGATGGCCTGGAAGACAGAGGCGGGGTGAGCGTAGGGGGAGGGGGCGGGGGGTGGCGGGGCGGGGCGGGGGGGGGGGGGGGACACGCACCATGGCGGGGCTGGAGGTCAGGCCCAGGAACTTGGTGACCAGGGTGTCGACGTGCAGGCTCATGACGTGCGGCGCCTCCGGCAGCAGGGGCTGCAGGCAGCTGAGGGTGGAGAGCTGCACCACGCGGTCCGGGCAGGACAGGGCCTCCAGCAGCAGGGGCAGGAGCTGGGGGGGAGGGAGGCAGGCAGTGAGGGGTCTGTCGGCTCGGCCCCCCCCGGCCCGGCCCCCCCAGCCCGGCACTCACCGTGGGCAGCTCCGTCACCAGCACCGGCCGGGGCAGGTGGTTGAGCACGTGGGACAGGCCCTTCAGGTAATTCGCCTTCACACCTGGGGAGCAGAGGGGGGGTCACAGGCCTGGGAGGGGCCACGCCCCCCCCCACTCCCACCCAGGGGGCTGGGAGCAACACAGGCATCGGACGGGTGGAAGGGGGGGCAGGAGATGGGAGTGGCCGGGAGCGACCCAGGCAACAGGAGGGGCAGGCGGTGGGGTAGGGGGTGGGACCGACCCAGGTGGCAGGAGGGGCAGCATGGATGGGGCCCAGGCAGTGGAAGAGACCTAGCGGGTGGAGGAGTAGGCCTGGGGGATGGGAACAGCCCAGGGGGGCGGGGGACAGGGCAGGAGGATGGCCAGGTGGGGGGCGGGAGCGGCCCGGGGGCAGGGTGTGCCACGGTGGGGGGGCGGCCCAGGGGCAGGGGGGCGGCCCGGTGGGGGGCGGGGGCAGGCCGGGGGCAGGGGGGGCCCGAGGGGAGGGGGCAGGAGCAGCCCGGGGGCAGGAGCAGCCCAGGGGCAGGGGGTGGTCCGGTGGGGGGCGGGGGCAGGCCGGGGCCGAGGGGAGTGGTCCGGTGGGGGGCGGGGGCAGGCCGGGGGGGGGTCCGAGGGGAGGGGGCCGCGCGCTCACCGGGCCCGGCGGCGTGGAAGCCCGGCACCAGCTTGGGCACGTTGTGGGTGAAGAAGCGCTGGCGGAACATGAGGCGAACCTCGGCGTGAGCCCCCCGGTGCAGCACGTCGGGGGCGTCGGCCATGAGCAGGGAGAAGCCGTCGGCCGCCGCGGGGCCCAGCTCAGGGTCGGCCAGCAGGCCCAGCAACTGTGGGGGAGGGGGAACCGTCAGGCTGAGCAAGGGCAGGGCAGGGCAGGGCCGGGCGGGGAGGGGGGGGGCTGCTCACCTTGTCGGTCAGGCGGGAGCACAGCGGATGGTAGCGCAGCACCAGGGCTTTGGTCACCTGCAGGGGCAGAGAGAACGGTCAGCGCCGCCGGGGAGCCGAGAGACACAGTCAGCGCCCCCGGAGCCAGACAGGTACAGTCGGCGGGGGGGGAGCCGGACAGGTACAGTCGGCGGGGGGGGGAGCCGGACAGGTATAGCCAGCGCCCTTGGTGCCGGGGATCCGGACAGTTACAGTCGGCGGAGGGGGAGCCGGACAGGTACAGTCAGCGCCCCCGGGGCCGGGGAGCCGGACAGGTACAGTCGGCGGGGGGAGCCAGACAGGTACAGTCAGCGCCCCCGGGGCCGGGGAGCCGGACAGGTACAGTCAGCGGGGGGGAGCCGGACAGGTACAGTCAGCAGGGGGGAGCCGGACAGGTACAGTCGGCGGGGGGAGCCGGACAGGTACAGTCGGCGGGGGGGAGCCGGACAGGTACAGTCAGCGCCCTCGGGGCCGGGGAGCCGGACAGGTACAGTCGGCGGGGGGGAGCCGGACAGGTACAGTTGGCGGGGGGGAGCCGGACAGGTACAGTCGGCGGGGGGAACCGGACAGGTACAGGCGGCAGGGGGGAGCCGGACAGGTACAGGCGGCAGGGGGGAGCCGGACAGGTACAGGCGGCGCCCCCGGGGCCGGGGAGCCAGACAGGTACAGTCGGCGCCCCCGGGGCCGGGGAGCCGGACAGGTACAGTCGGCGGGGGGGAGCCGGACAGGTACAGTCGGCGCCCCCGGGGCCAGGGAGCCAGACAGGTACAGTCAGCGGGGGGAACCGGCCAGGTACAGTCAGGGGGGGGAGCCGGCCAGGTACAGTCGGCGGGGGGAGCCGGCCAGGTACAGTCGGCGGGGGGAGCCGGCCAGGTACAGTCGGGGGGGGGGAGCCGGCCAGGTACAGTCAGGGTGGGGAGCTGGCCAGGTACAGTCGGCGGGGGGAGCCGGACAGGTACAGGCGGCGGGGGGAGCCGGACAGGTACAGGCGGCGCCCCCTGGGCCGGGGAGCCAGACAGGTACAGTCAGCGCCCCCGGGGCCGGGGAGCCTGACAGGTACAGGCGGCGGGGGGGAGCCGGACAGGTACAGTCAGCGCCCCCGGGGCCGGGGAGCCGGACAGGTAGTCGGCGGGGGGGAGCTGGACAGGTACAGTCGGGGGGGGGGGAGCTGGACAGGTACAGTCGGTGGGGCCCAGGTGGAGGGAAGGGAGCCAGACAGGTACAGTCGGGGAGGGGGGGGGGAGCCGCAGGTACAGGCAGGGGGCCCGGAGAACCAGCCGGGCCCAGCCGGCGCCCCTCCAGCCCAGGGCTCTGTCCTTACCCAGAGGAGCAGGGCGAGGGCCTGGGGCCGGAGCGGGCCCTCGGCCAGGCCGGCCTCCATCCTGTTCACGGCCGTCTCCAAGAGCTGGTCCAGCGCCTGCCCTGGGGGCAGAGGGGACAGGCTGAGGGAGTCCCGCAGCGCCCAGGCCAAGCGCCCAGCGGGCCCAGCGCCCGGCACTTGTGCACCCGCCCTGCCCACTTCCCTGCCGGGCACTTGTGCGCCCGCCCCGCCCACTCACCCGCCGGGTACTTGTGTGCCCGCCCCGCCCACTCACCCGCCGGGCACTTGTGCGCCCGCCCCGCCCACTCACCCGCTGGGTACTTGTTCACCAGCCCCGCGAAGCACTTGGCAGCCGCGGTGGCGGCGAAGGGGCAGTCACAGGAGCAGCTCAAAGCCAGCAGCTCCTGCAGGAGCCTGTCCTGCTGCGGAATCGGCACCTGGAAGAGACCAGAACCCAGTCCGGCCGCTGGGCGCGCGGACCCCCCGTCCGGCCGCTGGGCGCGCGGACCCCCCATCCCCCACCCCGTCCGGCCGCTGGGTGCGTGGACCCCCCATCCCCCACCCCGTCCGGCCGCTGGGTGCGTGGACCCCCCATCCCCCACCCCGTCCGGCCGCTGGGCGCGCGGACCCCCCATCCCCCACCCCATCCGGCCGCTGGGCGCGTGGACCCCCCATCCCCCCCCCGTCTGGCCGCTGGGCGCGTGGACCCCCCATCCCCCCACCCCGTCCGGCCGCTGGGCGCCCGAACCCCCAGATGCCCCCGGCCCCTCCAGCCCCCAACTTACGTTCCTGGGCAAGGAGCAGACGAAGGCCATGAGCAGGGCGACGAGGCGGCTCTGTGCTGCCGCGTGCTGCCCGCCCTGCAAGGGAAGGGCAGCGCCAGCGTCACCAAGTGCCCCCCCATCCCCTCCCCACAGCCCCCCCTGCACCCCCACTCACCTGCAAGGGCAGCGCCAACGTCACCAAGTGCCCCCCCATCCCCTCCCCACAGCCCCCCCTGCACCCCCACTCACCTGCAAGGGCAGCGCCAACGTCACCAAGTGCCCCCCATCCCCTCCCCTGCGCCCCCCCTGCGCCCCCACTCACCTGCAAGGGCAGCGCCAGCGTCACCAAGTGCCCCCCCCATCCCCTCCCCACAGCCCCTCCTGCACCCCCACTCACCTGCAAGGGCAGCGCCAACGTCACCAAGTGCCCCCCCATCCCCTCCCCACAGCCCCCCCTGCACCCCCACTCACCTGCAAGGGCAGCGCCAACGTCACCAAGTGCCCCCCCATCCCCTCCCCTGCGCCCCCCCTGCACCCCCACTCACCTGCAAGGGCAGCGCCAGCGTCACCAAGTGCCCCCCATCCCCTCCCCTGCGCCCCCCCTGCACCCCCACTCACCTGCAAGGGAAGGGCAGCGCCAACGTCACCAAGTGCCCCCCCATCCCCTCCCCACAGCCCCCCCTGCACCCCCACTCACCTGCAAGGGCAGCACCAACGTCACCAAGTGCCCCCCCATCCCCTCCCCACAGCCCCCCCTGCACCCCCACTCACCTGCAAGGGCAGCGCCAGCGTCACCAAGTGCCCCCCCCCCCATCCCCTCCCCTGCGCCCCCCCTGCACCCCCACTCACCTGCAAGGGCAGCGCCAGCGTCACCAAGTGCCCCCCATCCCCTCCCCACAGCCCCCCCTGCACCCCCACTCACCTGCAAGGGCAGCGCCAGCGTCACCAAGTGCCCCCCATCCGCCCACCGCAGCCCCCCCCGCGCCCCCACTCACCTGCAAGGGCAGCACCAACGTCACCAAGTGCCCCCCCATCCCCTCCCCACAGCCCCCCCTGCACCCCCACTCACCTGCAAGGGCAGCGCCAGCGTCACCAAGTGCCCCCCCCCATCCCCTCCCCTGCGCCCCCCCTGCACCCCCACTCACCTGCAAGGGCAGCGCCAGCGTCACCAAGTGCCCCCCATCCCCTCCCCACAGCCCCCCCTGCACCCCCACTCACCTGCAAGGGCAGCGCCAGCGTCACCAAGTGCCCCCCATCCGCCCACCGCAGCCCCCCCCGCGCCCCCACTCACCTGCAAGGGCAGTGCCAGCGTCACCAAGTGCCCCCCATCCCCTCCCCTGCGCCCCTCCTGCACCCCCACTCACCTGCAAGGGCAGTGCCAGCGTCACCAAGTGCCCCCCCATCCCCTCCCCGCAGCCCCCCTGCGCCCCCACTCACCTGGAAGGGCTGGAAGGGGCAGGGGAAGCTGTCCTGGGGCAGGAAGGAGACCTCCCCGTCCAGGAAGAGGGGCACCACCTGGGAGACACTCTGGGCAGCCAGCCTGCGGGGAGGGAGGGGGAGACAAGCAGGAGATGCTGGGAGAGACCCCACAGCAGCCGTGGGGCTGGGAGGTCAGGAGAGCGGCACCCCCCCAGTCACAGCGCCCCTCGCCGCTCAACCCCCGCTCCGCAGGACAGCACGGGACGGGACAAAGTGAAACATTTCTGTAATCTCTTATGAGCCCGGCCTGCCTCAGTTTCCCCTGTGCTGTTCCCCCGGGGGGGGGGGACGGGGACGGGGGACGGGACTGTTTGCTCTCAGGACAGGCTGAGACAAGGAGGGCTGGGGGGGGGGGGGAGAGTTTGCCTGGCCCCAGATCAGTGGAGATTTGAGCCCCAGGACACCCAGCGCCCCAGGGACAGATCTCCCCCTCTGTGCGGCGCCCCCCACTGGAGATGGAAGGGCTGGGGGGCTGGGACGGGGGGGCTGGAAGAAGTCGGGGTTCTCACAGGAGTGGGACTGAGGGGACCCAGGGGCTCCCTGCATCCTGGCCGGGCTCTGGGCCCCCCAGAATGGGCCGTGCTGCACCCCTCAGCTCCCAGGGCGACCCGGGGCAGTCACTGCGAGCGCTGGCTGAGGGGCACAGGCCTCCCTGGGGGCTGCCCCAGCTGGACTCGCTGCCCGGAGCTCCCGGGGTCCCGGCTAAGGAGCCGGGAAGCAGGGGGCTCACCCAGAGGGTCGGGCTCCTCCCAAGCTGGGGCCGTGGCGTCGACCCCGGGCCCCGGCGGGTGCCGGTGTTACTCACTCAGGGCACAGATGGGTGCTGGCGGCGCTGACGACGGGCACCATGGCAGTCAAGACGTCGTCCTCCAGCAGCAGCCTCCCCAGGGGTGCCCGGGTGTTCTCTGCAGCCGGCAGCGAGGAAAGGCCGGGTCAGCGCCCGCCCGTGGGGGTTCAGGCGCCCCCAGAGGGCTCCGGGGCACTGGCAGGGTTAGGGGAAGGGCGACAGGGCTGGCCTGGCCACTAGAGGCCCTCTCGCCAGCGGGACCTGCCCAGGCCCAGGGACGGGACCTGTCCTGGGTGCCCCTGGTCTGACCCCAACCGCCCCCATCCCTGCCCAGCCCGGGTCTCACCGTGCATGGCGGCCTGCACCGCCGCGGCGAGCAGACAGGGCACCACGCTCTGGTGGAAGTACCAGCAGCTCTCGGCGTCCCGCTGGCACTGCACCGCCACCCGCTGCAGGCTCTGGCACACGGGCACCACGGCGCCGGCCCCCGCTGGCACGCTCCCTGCCGGCAGAGTGTCCGTGAGTGCCCCCCCGCCCCTCCCCCGGCACAGATCCCCCCCCCAGCACAGACCCCTGCCCCTCCCCGGCACAGACCCCCCCCCAGCACAGACCCCCGCACCTCCCCGGCACACACCGTCCCCACCCCTCCCCCGGCACAGACTGCCCCCCTCCCCCGGCAAGGGCTCAGGAGGTGGCAGATGCCAAGCAGCACATGGACAATGTATGAAGTGCCCCTGGGTCCGCTCAGAGCTCCAACCCCAGAGGCACTGGCAGGGTGCCAGCTCCGCAATGCGCCTCGACCCGACCCCCAGCCCCCTGCCAGCCCAGCCCCTCCTCCCCCCAGCTCCGCCGCTGCCCCTCACTCCTGACCCACAACGCCCTGCCAGCCCAGCCCCTCCTCCCCCCAGCTCCGCCGGTGCCCCTCACTCCCGACCCACAACGCCCTGCCAGCCCAGCCCCTCCTCCCCCCAGCTCCGCCGGTGCCCCTCACTCCCGACCCGCAGCCCCCTGCCAGCCCAGCCCCTCCTCCCCCCAGCTCCGCCGGTGCCCCTCACTCCCGACCCGCAGCCCCCTGCCAGCCCAGCCCCTCCTCCCCGCAGCTCCGCCGGTGCCCCTGCTAGGCCAGCCCCGGATCCCAGCCCACGCGCACACATCCCTGCGGATGCCCCTTCCGGTGACTTTACCTCTCGGCCCCTGTTGCAGACACTGGAGCAGGACAGGCACCGTCTCTTGCACGATGCCGGGGTGGGTGGACACTGCAGCCAGCGCCTGCAGGCAGCGCGCCCGCGTGGATCGCCTGCCCTCCTCCGCCCGCTCTGAAAGCAGCAGCACCTGGGTGAGACCCAGGGCATGGGCAGGCGGCTGAGGATGGGCAGGGGAGGGGGAGACCAGGCACAGCCTCACCTCTGCCCAGCCCCTTGGAGCACCGCCAAGGCCCAGCCAGGCCCTAGGAGCTGGGACTCCCTCCCCGACCTGGGCAACGCTGCGTTGGCGCCACCCTCAGGGAGCAGCAGGGCCCCTGTGACCACGGCAGGGGGGGAAGGGAGAAGGGGAGTCCGGCTCCGTAGAGCTGCCAATCAGAGAACTGCGGGATGGAAGGGACCCGGGGGACTCAGCTAGCCCAGCCCCTGCACGGCTGCTGGACCCGGTATTATCCAGACCAGCCCTGGCCGGTGTGTGTCTACCGGCTCTGAACACCGCCAGGGACCCCCCCCTCCCCCCCCCCGGGCCATTTCCTGCCGAGCTGACCCACCCAGAGACTCAGGAAGTGTTTCCTAATGTCCAACCGGAACCGCCCTCGCTGCAATTTAATCCCCTGGCTTCTTGTCCTCTCCTCAGAGGGTAACGAGAATTTATCCCCCTCCTCCTGGAACAACCTTTATGTCCTTGAAACGGTTGTCGTGTCCCCCCCAATCTTCTCTTCTCCAGACTAAACAAACCCACTTTTGTCAATCGCCCCTCACAGGTCAGGTTTAGACCCTCCATCATTTGTGTTGCTCTTCTCTGGACTCTCTCCAATTTGCCCACAGCTTTCCTGAACCGTGGCCCCCAGAGCCGGACACAAGACTCCAGTTGGGGTCTCATGAGCGCAGAGCAGAGCGGAAGAACGACGTCTCGGGTCTCGCCTACAACACTCCTGCTGATACAGCCCAGAGTGACCTTCGCTTTGCTGGCAACAGTGTGACACTGTTGACTCAGATTTAACTTGTGATCCACTCTGACCCCCAGATCCCTCCTGCAGTTCTTCCTAGACAGTCCGCTCCCAGTGTGTGTGTGTGTGTGTGTGTGTGTGTGTGGTTCCTTCCTAGACAGTCAGCTCCCATCCTGTGTGTGTGTGTGTGTGTGTGTGTGTGGTTCCTTCCTAGACAGTCCGCTCCCATCGTGTGTGTGTGTGTGTGTGTGTGGTTCCTTCCTAGACAGTCCGCTCCCATCCTGTGTGTGTGTGTGTGTGTGGTTCCTTCCTAGACAGTCAGCTCCCATCCTGTGTGTGTGTGTGTGTGTGTGTGTGTGTGTGTGTGTGGTTCCTTCCTAGACAGTCAGCTCCCATCCTGTGTGTGTGTGTGTGTGTGTGTGTGTGTGTGTGTGTGTGTGGTTCCTTCCTAGACAGTCCGCTCCCATCGTGTGTGTGTGTGTGTGTGTGTGTGTGTGTGGTTCCTTCCTAGACAGTCCGCTCCCATCGTGTGTGTGTGTGTGTGTGTGTGTGTGGTTCCTTCCTAGACAGTCAGCTCCCATCCTGTGTGTGTGTGTGTGTGTGTGTGTGGTTCCTTCCTAGACAGTCAGCTCCCATCGTGTGTGTGTGTGTGTGTGTGTGTGTGTGTGTGTGTGGTTCCTTCCTAGACAGTCCGCTCCCATCGTGTGTGTGTGTGTGTGTGTGTGTGTGTGTGTGTGGTTCCTTCCTAGACAGTCCGCTCCCATCGTGTGTGTGTGTGTGTGTGTGTGTGGTTCCTTCCTAGACAGTCAGCTCCCATCGTGTGTGTGTGTGTGTGGTTCCTTCCTAGACATAGACAGTCAGCTCCCATCCTGTGTGTGTGTGTGTGTGTGTGTGTGTGGTTCCTTCCTAGACAGTCAGCTCCCATCGTGTGTGTGTGTGTGTGTGTGTGTGTGTGTGTGTGGTTCCTTCCTAGACAGTCAGCTCCCATCCTGTGTGTGTGTGTGTGTGTGTGTGTGTGGTTCCTTCCTAGACAGTCAGCTCCCATCCTGTGTGTGTGTGTGTGGTTCCTTCCTAGACAGTCAGCTCCCATCCTGTGTGTGTGTGTGGTTCCTTCCTAGACAGTCAGCTCCCATCCTGTGTGTGTGTGTGTGTGTGGTTCCTTCCTAGACAGTCAGCTCCCATCCTGTGTGTGTGTGTGTGTGTGTGTGTGTGGTTCCTTCCTAGACAGTCAGCTCCCATCATGTGTGTGTGTGTGTGTGTGTGTTTCCTTCCTAAACAGTCAGCTCCCATCCTGTGTGTGGTTCCTTCCTAAGTGGAGTAATTTGCATTTGTCCTGATTGAATTTCATCCTGTTTATTTCAGGCCATTTCCCCAGTTTGTCAGATCATTGTGAATGTTAATCCTGTCCCCCAAAGGGGGGGCCTCCGTACAGGGTGGCAGGGGTAATGCAGGGACGGGGGAGGGAGACGTGTGGTCCCAGTGTGTGTGTGGGGGGGGCTCCGTACAGGGTGGCAGGGGTACTGCAGGGACGGGGGAGGGGGACGCGGGGTCCCAGTGAGGGGGGGGGGCTCCGTACAGGGTGGCAGGGGTAGTGCAGGGACGGGGGAGGGGGACGCGGGGTCCCAGTGGGGGGGGGGGGGGCGGCTCCGTACAGGGTGGCAGGGGTAGTGCAGGGACGGGGGAGGGGGACGCGGGGTCCCAGTGGGGGGGGGGGCGGCTCCGTACAGGGTGGCAGGGGTACTGCAGGGACGGGGGAGGGGGACGCGGGGTCCCAGTGAGGGGGGGGGCTCCGTACAGGGTGGCAGGGGTAGTGCAGGGACGGGGGAGGGGGACGCGGGGTCCCAGTGGGGGGGGGGGGGGCGGCTCCGTACAGGGTGGCAGGGGTAGTGCAGGGATGGGGGAGGGGGACGCGGGGTCCCAGTGAGGGGGGGGGCTCCGTACAGGGTGGCAGGGGTAATGCAGGGATGGGGGAGGGGGACGCGGGGTCCCAGTGAGGGGGGGGGCTCCGTACAGGGTGGCAGGGGTAGTGCAGGGATGGGGGAGGGGGACGCGGGGTCCCAGTGAGGGGGGGGCTCCGTACAGGGTGGCAGGGGTAATGCAGGGATGGGGGAGGGAGACGTGTGGTCCCAGTGTGTGTGTGGGGGGGGCTCCGTACAGGGTGGCAGGGGTAATGCAGGGATGGGGGAGGGAGACGTGTGGTCCCAGTGGGGGGGGGCTCCGTACAGGGTGGCAGGGGTAATGCAGGGACGGGGGAGGGGGACGTG
Source organism: Sternotherus odoratus (assembly GCA_032164245.1). NCBI lineage: Eukaryota > Metazoa > Chordata > Testudines > Kinosternidae > Sternotherus > Sternotherus odoratus. The sequence continues at coordinate 106,909,694 of JAVMKO010000005.1, forward strand.
TGGTCCCAGTGGGGGGGGCTCCGTACAGGGTGGCAGGGGTAGTGCAGGGACGGGGGAGGGAGACGCGGGGTCCCAGTGTGTGTGTGGGGGGGGCTCCGTACAGGGTGGCAGGGGTAATGCAGGGACGGGGGAGGGGGACGCGGGGTCCCAGTGAGGGGGGGGGCTCCGTACAGGGTGGCAGGGGTAGTGCAGGGACGGGGGAGGGGGACGCGGGGTCCCAGTGGGGGGGGGGGCGGCTCCGTACAGGGTGGCAGGGGTAGTGCAGGGACGGGGGAGGGGGACGCGGGGTCCCAGTGGGGGGGGGGGGGCGGCTCCGTACAGGGTGGCAGGGGTAGTGCAGGGATGGGGGAGGGGGACGCGGGGTCCCAGTGAGGGGGGGGCTCCGTACAGGGTGGCAGGGGTAATGCAGGGACGGGGGAGGGGGACGCGGGGTCCCAGTGGGGGGGGGGGGGGCTCCGTACAGGGTGGCAGGGGTAATGCAGGGATGGGGGAGGGAGACGTGTGGTCCCAGTGGGGGGCGGCTCCGTACAGGGTGGCAGGGGTAATGCAGGGACGGGGGAGGGGGACGCGGGGTCCCAGTGAGGGGGGGGGGCTCCGTACAGGGTGGCAGGGGTACTGCAGGGACGGGGGAGGGGGACGCGGGGTCCCAGTGAGGGGGGGGCTCCGTACAGGGTGGCAGGGGTAATGCAGGGATGGGGGAGGGGGACGCGGGGTCCCAGTGGGGGGGGGGGGCTCCGTACAGGGTGGCAGGGGTAGTGCAGGGATGGGGGAGGGGGACGCGGGGTCCCAGTGAGGGGGGGGGCTCCGTACAGGGTGGCAGGGGTAGTGCAGGGACGGGGGAGGGAGACGTGTGGTCCCAGTGTGTGTGTGTGGGGGGCTCCGTACAGGGTGGCAGGGGTAATGCAGGGATGGGGGAGGGGGACGCGGGGTCCCAGTGGGGGGGGGGCTCCGTACAGGGTGGCAGGGGTAGTGCAGGGACGGGGGAGGGGGACGTGGGGTCCCAGTGGGGGGGGGGCTCCGTACAGGGTGGCAGGGGTAGTGCAGGGACGGGGGAGGGGGACGTGGGGTCCCAGTGGGGGGGGGGCTCCGTACAGGGTGGCAGGGGTAGTGCAGGGATGGGGGAGGGGGATGCGGGGTCCCAGTGAGGGGGGGGGGGCTCCGTACAGGGTGGCAGGGGTACTGCAGGGACGGGGGAGGGGGACGCGGGGTCCCAGTGAGGGGGGGGGCTCCGTACAGGGTGGCAGGGGTAGTGCAGGGACGGGGGAGGGGGACGCGGGGTCCCAGTGGGGGGGGGGGCTCCGTACAGGGTGGCAGGGGTAGTGCAGGGACGGGGGAGGGGGACGCGGGGTCCCAGTGGGGGGGGGGGGGCTCCGTACAGGGTGGCAGGGGTAGTGCAGGGACGGGGGAGGGGGACGCGGGGTCCCAGTGGGGGGGGGGCTCCGTACAGGGTGGCAGGGGTAGTGCAGGGACGGGGGAGGGGGACGCGGGGTCCCAGTGGGGGGGGGGGCGGCTCCGTACAGGGTGGCAGGGGTAGTGCAGGGACGGGGGAGGGGGACGCGGGGTCCCAGTGGGGGGGGGGCTCCGTACAGGGTGGCAGGGGTAGTGCAGGGACGGGGGAGGGGGACGCGGGGTCCCAGTGGGGGGGGGGGGGCTCCGTACAGGGTGGCAGGGGTAGTGCAGGGACGGGGGAGGGGGACGCGGGGTCCCAGTGGGGGGGGGGCTCCGTACAGGGTGGCAGGGGTAATGCAGGGACGGGGGAGGGGGACGCGGGGTCCCAGTGAGGGGGGGGGCTCCGTACAGGGTGGCAGGGGTAGTGCAGGGACGGGGGAGGGGGACGCGGGGTCCCAGTGGGGGGGGGGGGGCGGCTCCGTACAGGGTGGCAGGGGTAGTGCAGGGACGGGGGAGGGGGACGCGGGGTCCCAGTGGGGGGGGGGCTCCGTACAGGGTGGCAGGGGTAGTGCAGGGATGGGGGAGGGGGACGTGTGGTCCCAGTGTGTGTGTGTGGGGGGCTCCGTACAGCGTGGCAGGGGTAATGCAGGGATGGGGGAGGGGACGCGGGGTCCCAGTGAGGGGGGGGGCTCCGTACAGGGTGGCAGGGGTAGTGCAGGGACGGGGGAAGGGGGACGGGGGGAGGGGGACGCGGGGTCCCAGCCTCCCAGGGTAGCGTTGATGGGACTTTCCCCTAGTGGAGTCGCCCCCCGCCCCACCCCAGCCAGGCCCAGTACCTGAGTGCAACTCCTCCGCCAGCCTCCGCACCATGCGGCCCGTGAAGGCCCCGGGGTAGAGGGGGGCCAGGGATCCTGCAGCCTCCATGGCGGCCATGCTGCGAGGCAGGAAGAGAAGAGGTGAGGCCCCGGCTGGGACCAGCGGGCAAAGGGCTCGGAGTTGGGGGGAGCCAGGCTGGGTTTGCAGCCACTCAATGGGGGAGCTGGCGGCTGTGCCCCAGCCCCTGGTCCCACCTCCACTGCTGCGGCCGGCCCGGGTGTGGCTCTCGGGGGTGCAGGGCACCCAGGACCCCAAGCGCCCAGCGGGGCCCCAGCCCACCACAGGCCCCCCCCAGCCACTCACCAGCTCTGGGAATCATCCGCGTGCAAGACGAGCCGGGTCAGGTGATCCACGACCAGCTGCACGTCGGGGGGAGCCAGGAGCCCTGGAGCGAGAGACACGACTGAGCCCCCGCAGCCCCACGTGGGGCCAGGGCCCTGGAGCGAGAGACACGGCTGAGCCCCCACAGCCCCACGTGGGGCCCTGGGCCCCGGAGCGAGAGACACGGCTGAGCCCCCGCAGCCCCACGTGGGGCCAGGAGCCCTGGAGCGAGAGACACGACTGAGCCCCCGCAGCCCCACGTGGGGCTCTGGAGCGAGAGACACGACTGAGCCCCCGCAGCCCCACGTGGGGCCCTGGGCCCCGGAGCGAGAGACACGGCTGAGCCCCCACAGCCCCACGTGGGGCCAGGAGCGAGAGACACGGCTGAGCCCCCGCAGCCCCACGTGGGGCCCTGGGCCCCGGAGCGAGAGACACGACTGAGCCCCCGCAGCCCCACGTGGGGCCCTGGAGCGAGAGACACGGCTGAGCCCCCGCAGCCCCACATGGGGCCCTGGAGCGAGAGACACGGCTGAGCCCCCGCAGCCCCACGTGGGGCCCTGGGCCCCGGAGCGAGAGACACGGCTGAGCCCCCGCAGCCCCACGTGGGGCCCAGGGCCCTGGAGCGAGAGACACGGCTGAGCCCCCGCAGCCCCACGTGGGGCCCAGGGCCCTGGAGCGACAGACACGGCTGAGCCCCCGCAGCCCCACGTGGGGCCAGGAGCGAGAGACACGACTGAGCCCCCGCAGCCCCACGTGGGGCCAGGGCCCTGGAGCGAGAGACACGACTGAGCCCCCGCAGCCCCACGTGGGGCCAGGGCCCTGGAGCGAGAGACACGGCTGAGCCCCCGCAGCCCCACGTGGGGCCCTGGGCCCCGGAGCGAGAGACACGGCTGAGCCCCCGCAGCCCCACGTGGGGCCAGGGCCCTGGAGCGAGACACGACTGAGCCCCCGCAGCCCCACGTGGGGCCAGGGCCCTGGAGCGAGACACGGCTGAGCCCCCGCAGCCCCACGTGGGGCCAGGGCCCTGGAGCGACAGACACGACTGAGCCCCCGCAGCCCCACGTGGGGCCCTGGAGCGAGACACGACTGAGCCCCCGCAGCCCCACGTGGGGCCCTGGAGCGAGAGACACGACTGAGCCCCCGCAGCCCCACGTGGGGCCAGGGCCCTGGAGCGAGAGACACGGCTGAGCCCCCGCAGCCCCACGTGGGGCTCTGGAGCGAGAGACACGGCTGAGCCCCCGCAGCCCCACGTGGGGCCCTGGAGCGAGAGACACGACTGAGCCCCCGCAGCCCCACGTGGGGCCCTGGAGCGAGACACGACTGAGCCCCCGCAGCCCCACGTGGGGCCCAGGGCCCTGGAGCGAGACACGACTGAGCCCCCGCAGCCCCACGTGGGGCCCAGGGCCCTAGAGCGACAGACACGGCTGAGCCCCCGCAGCCCCACGTGGGGCCAGGAGCGAGAGACACGACTGAGCCCCCGCAGCCCCACGTGGGGCCAGGGCCCAGGAGCGAGAGACACGGCTGAGCCCCCGCAGCCCCACATGGGGCCCTGGAGCGAGAGACACGGCTGAGCCCCCGCAGCCCCACATGGGGCCCTGGAGCGAGAGACACGGCTGAGCCCCCGCAGCCCCACGTGGGGCCAGGGCCCTGGAGCGAGAGACACGACTGAGCCCCCGCAGCCCCACGTGGGGCCAGGGCCCTGGAGCGACAGACACGCCTGAGCCCCCGCAGCCCCACGTGGGGCCAGGGCCCTGGAGCGAGAGACACGACTGAGCCCCCGCAGCCCCACGTGGGGCCAGGGCCCTGGAGCGACAGACACGCCTGAGCCCCCGCAGCCCCACATGGGGCCCTGGAGCGAGAGACACGGCTGAGCCCCCGCAGCCCCACATGGGGCCCTGGAGCGAGAGACACGGCTGAGCCCCCGCAGCCCCACGTGGGGCCAGGGCCCTGGAGCGAGAGACACGACTGAGCCCCCGCAGCCCCACGTGGGGCCAGGGCCCTGGAGCGACAGACACGCCTGAGCCCCCGCAGCCCCACGTGGGGCCAGGGCCCTGGAGCGACAGACACGCCTGAGCCCCCGCAGCCCCACGTGGGGCCAGGGCCCTGGAGCGAGAGACACGACTGAGCCCCCGCAGCCCCACGTGGGGCCAGGAGCGAGACACGACTGAGCCCCCGCAGCCCCACGTCGGGCCCTGGAGCGAGAGACACGACTGAGCCCCCGCAGCCCCACGTGGGGCCCAGGGCCCTAGAGCGAGAGACACGACTGAGCCCCCGCAGCCCCACGTGGGGCCCTGGAGCGAGAGACACGGCTGAGCCCCCGCAGCCCCACGTGGGGCCCTGGAGCGAGAGACACGACTGAGCCCCCGCAGCCCCACGTGGGGCCCAGGGCCCTAGAGCGAGAGACACGACTGAGCCCCCGCAGCCCCACGTGGGGCCAGGAGCGAGAGACACGACTGAGCCCCCGCAGCCCCACGTGGGGCCCAGGGCCCTAGAGCGAGAGACACGACTGAGCCCCCGCAGCCCCACGTGGGGCCAGGAGCGAGAGACACGACTGAGCCCCCGCAGCCCCACGTGGGGCCCAGGCCCCGCCCCGCCCCCACGGCCCACAGCACCATCTAGTGCCCCGGGTGCAGCCACAACACAGCATGGCAGGGCCACGGCACAGCCCAGCAGGAGGGGAACGGGGCCCCGGAGCGCCCTGCGAGGGACCAGACAGCCCCCCCCCCCCCCATTCCTCCTCCCGGAGACACCCACCTGGCAGCGTGCCCAGGACGGTCAGCGCTCGGATCCCCACCAACTGCAGCTGCACGCTGGGGTCGGTCAGCGCGGAGAACAGCACGGAGCAGAGCGGGGCGCGGGCCCCCAGCAGGGCGCTCTCCTCTGGGGGGGGGACAGACAGACAGACAGCGTCACCCCCCCAGCAGGGCGCTCTCCTCTGGGGGGGGGACAGACAGACAGCGTCACCCCCCCAGCAGGGCGCTCTCCTCTGGGGGGGGGACAGACAGACAGCGTCACCCCCCCAGCAGGGCGCTCTCCTCTGGGGGACAGACAGACAGACAGCGTCACACCCCCAGCAGGGCGCTCTCCTCTGGGGGACAGACAGACAGACAGCGTCACCCCCCCAGCAGGGCGCTCTCCTCTGGGGGACAGACAGACAGACAGACAGACAGCGTCACCCCCCCAGCAGGGCGCTCTCCTCTGGGGGGGGGGGGGGACAGACAGACAGACAGCGTCACACCCCCAGCGCTGGCCCAGGCACCTCACCCACCACAGAAGTGCAGCCACCTCTGGGGCCGGATGCAGCAGCTGGTTCACCTGCACGTCAGTTTGAAACGCAGCCCATCCCTGCCGAATCCAGCGCCCAGGACCAGGCCGGCGCGTCGGGGGCACCCTGGAAGTGGGTCATGGCCCCCTCCATGCTGGGGGGGGGGGGGCTAACAGCCTCACCTTCATCCTCATGTCCCCACTTCTGCTGCAGCTCCAAGAAGCCCAGAAGCATCTCCAGGATCGTCCTCCGCTGGCTGCTCTACACGGGAGCAAAGGCCCAGCCCCGGTCAGAGGCCCCTGCCTGGAGCTGGGGGGGGGGGTCCCCCAGCCCCAGGGCCCCCCGGTGCAGACTGTGCTCTGGTGGGCACCTCACCTGGGGGTGCTGGTTGTACTGCTCCAGCAGCAGGGGCACCACGCTGCTGGTGATCCGGTGGCCGGCTCGGAAGGAGGCGCCTGCCGCTGCCTGCAGGAGCTTGGCGCTCGGCCACACCAGCTTCATATCCGGCTCGCAGAGATGGTGCCTGCAGTCTGAGAGAGCAGGCTGAGTGTCGCCGAGCGAGGGGGCGTCGGGGCCCTGCACCCCCCTTCCCGCCATTCCCCGGGACTCAGGGACGACAGGAACCCCGGCCAAACCAGAGCTTGTCGTCCCAACAGGAGCCCGCGGTCAGGTCCTTTCGGGAGCAGGGAGAAGAGACCCCAGACTTGGGGGCTCCCTCCTCTTCCCCAGCCAACTCCAAACCCCTCCAGCTGTCCCACCAGCTGCCCCCGGCCACTCCCCAGCCTTTGTCCAGGTTCCCGGGCAGAAGGGGTCACCTGGCCCCATCCCCCAGGCTCAGGTATGGTCCCTCAAGGGAAGCCTCCCGTCCCCAATGACACTCCCAGGTCACACCCGCCCCCCTCCCTGCTGCGTCACGGCCAGCGAGGACCCCGGGAGCCTCCCCCCGGAGCCCAGCGGGTGACCCCGGCACTTCCCCGGGCTGTCCTGCCCCGGGGCCCGGCGGTACCTTGCAGGATGCCGCCCAGGAAGGAGTCTAGCAGGTCCTCAGTGTCCGAGCTGAGCACGGAGCGGGACAGGCAGGCGGCCAGGCCGTGCAGCGCAGCCAGCGCCTCCGCCTCCACCTTCTCGCTGGCCGTCTGGAACACCTGGGGAGGGAGTCAGACAGGCCCGGACGCCGGCGGGGGAGACAGGCCCCACCCCAAACGCACTCCCCACGAGCCCCGAATGGCCCCGCTGGGGTCTGGGCTTTGCCCGGGGGTCCAGGCAGGGCCAACCACAGCCCTCTGGGGCTCTCCTGCGGGGACCCCTCTTCCCTGCAGGGAGCCCCCTGCTCCCAGTCGCACTCACCTCCCTGCGCAGGGACGACCACAGGCTGGGGAGGAATTCCTGCAGCTCCTTCTGCCCGTAGATGGTGCAGCAGGCGCCCTGCAGCAGGGAGCCAGGACAGACGTTAGGCACGTGCCAGCAAGGGAACCCCCCCGCCCCCGTCAGAGGGCTCAGCCTGCCAGTGCTGCAGGGCCAGGGAGGAGAGCCCCGGTGCTCCCGCCCGCCCCCAGGGCTCTGTCCCCCGTACCAGGGTCTGCAGGGAGTCCAGCTTGGCGCTCTGCATCTCCGAGTCCATCTTCTCGATTAGCAGCGGCAGCAGGAACTGGAGCGAGAGGCGTTAGGCTCCCTGGACCCAGCCCCCGAGCCCACCCCGCCAGCTCCCCTCCCCGGACAGAGGCAGGGCTGAGTGCAGAGCCCCCCCCTTGCACGGCTGCCGGCAGCCACCCTGAGCTCGCAGGGCAGGCGACACGGGGGAGCCTGCCAGGGCTTGCTGCCCTGTCCGGGGAGCCCAGCCCGTCAGCTGCCATCCTGCCCCAGAGAGCTGCTTCCCCAGAGCGCCTGGCATCAGTGCCCAGCAGCCCACAGCCCGTCTGGCCAGTCCTAGCTCCGGGGCCCAGCCAGTCCCCCGGAACGGCGGCGTCCGTTTGCGACAGGGAGGGTCACAGGGAGCCGGGGAGTCTCCGGCCCGGCCCTGTCCTAGCTCCGTGCCCCAGCCAGTCCCCCGGAACGGTGGCGTCCGTTTGCGACAGGGAGGGTCACAGGGAGCCGGGGAGTCTCCGGCCCGGCCCTGTCCTAGCTCCGTGCCCCAGCCAGTCCCCCGGAACGGCGGCGTCCCTTTGCAACAGGGAGCCCGGGGAGTCTCCGGCCCGGCCCTTTGGAAATCAAGCTGGGATGTGTTGCTAAGGAACCGGCCCTGGGGATTATTTCCGGGCAGGTCTGCAGATGATCAGGATGGCCTGGGATCTGTGGATAGGGTGAGCCATGCAGGGAGCTGGCTCTGCTCTGAGGTGCCGCCCGCTACTCTGGAGAGGGGCCAGTACCCAGACGGATCCCCTCCCGCACTGCAACCCAGAGCACAGGACACCCACCTGCCCTCCCTCCACCTCACAAGGGCGATGCTCCCGCCTGAGGGGCGTCGTACCTCGGCAAACTGGGGGGTGGAGGCCAGCACGGCCCGGAGGCTCACAATCAGGTCCTCTCTCTGAATGCAATGAGGGTCGTTGGGGGGCTGCAACGGAAGCACAAAGAGCCAGGGGCCCGTCAGCCAGATCCCCCAAGAACAGAACGAGCAGCAAAACGAACCAGAGGAAAAGAGGCAGTTGGAGAGGAAAAGGGCATCGTTTAAACACTGCAAGTCAAACCCTCCCAAGGGAAACAGAACGGAGCAGAGACTCTGGCAAGTTTCTGTGCCTTGGTCTCCACGGCGGAGGAGGTGAGGGAGATTCCCACACCTGAGCCAGTCTTTTTAGGTGACATCTGAGGACCTGTCCCGGAGTCAGGTGTCAGTAGAGGAGGTTTTGGAACAAACTGATCAAATGAACAGCAACAAGTCACCAGGACCAGACGGTCTCACCCCAGAGTTCTGGAGGAACTCGAATGCGCAATCGCAGAATCATTAATTGTGGTCTGTAACCTATCACTTGAATCAGCCTCTGTACCAGACGACTGGAGGGTTGCTAATGCGACACCAATTTTTTAAAAGGGTCCAGAGGTGATCCTGGCAATTGCAGGCCAGTAAGTCTGACTTCAGTCCCGGGGAAACTGGCTGAAACCGTAGTAAAGAGCAGAACTGTCAGACACAGCGATGAACACCATTTGTCGGGGAAGAGTCAACACGGTTTCTGTAAAGGGAAATCGCGCCTCCCCAATCTACTAGAATTCTTTGAGAACATCAACAAGCATGTGGCCAGGGGGATCCAGTGGACAGAGTGTACTTGGATTTTCAGAAAGCCTTTGACAATGTCCCTCCCCAAAGGCTCTTAAGTCAAGTCAGCTGTCATGGGAGAAAATCCATGATCCTCTCATGGCCTGGTAACTGGTTAAGAGAGAGGAAACAAAGGGACCAGAGACCAGTCAAACGAACCTGTTCGCACATACACCATCCTGCCCCCAGAAAAGTCTGCAGCCTAGGACCCAGAGACCCACAACGGGACGCTCACCACCCTCAGTTCTCCCCTGGCCCCCCTTGCCCCCAGCCCTGGACGGGATAGGGCCCCATGGGAACGTGCTGATGGGGCAATGCAGAACGTATGGGGAGGAGAGACTCACTCACAGGAGTAAAATCAATGGGGAAGTAGCAGGACGTCACTTCAAAGAGTTCCTCCACAAAGGGACCTGCAGGGAGAGAGCAGAGATGGCTCAGCCCCACAGCGCCCGACAGGCGTGTCACCCAAGCCAGGAGTCAGCAGCTCGGGATCCTGGGAGCCCCCAAGGGTGGCGGCTGCCCAGGAGAGAGGCATCTCCAAGAGCCGGGGGTCCCCCAAGCCGCCTGCAGGGCCGCCAGGTGCTTACCCAGCACGTAGTCCTTGAGGACGAGGTCGCGGACGATCTGGAAGGCAACCAGCAGATTGCGAGGGTCCTTCTCCCCGTCCATCACCTGGATGAAGCCGAACGTGAAGTCGGCGCCCAGGCCCTTCAGCTCTGCAGAGGGAAGGAGCATGCACAGCGATGGCCCAGGGTCCCGCCGCCCAGCCGCAGGGCCAATCCACGGGGGACAGCCAGCCGGCTCCCCCAAACCTCAGCCAGGCCACAGCGCCCGCCGCCCTGGCTCACCTTCCTCTCTGGTGCGCATGAAGTTGGTGATGATGCTGTAGACTGTGTGGCGATCCAGCTGTGGCAGGGACTGGAGGGGAAGAGCGGAGGAGTTAGGAGAACACGCACGTGATCCAGAGCAGAGCTCACGGGGGGCTGGGGGAGGGAAGTTAGTGTGGCACAAAGGGTGACAAAGTGGGAATGTTCTTAATGTTCTCTCTGGATACTGTGTGGGTGCCTCAGTTTCCCCTGTACGTGTCTTAAGTCTCTAGGTGGGATAAGGGGGTGATTGTTGCAGAGCAGAGAGACAGTGTAAGAGAACGGCCGACACCCTGTCTCCTGGGCCCCTCCCCTGCCAGGGGTCAGCTGACGGGGTGGGAGAATAAAGGGATCAGGGGACCTCCTGGCCTGGGGAAGAGACAAAGGCCCGAGGGGCGGGGGGGGGGGGGGGAGTTTCGGTTTGGCGCTGGCTGGGGAAATGGCCAGAGGCGCAGACTTGGGGTCTGGCTCCCTGCTCCCCCCCCCCCGAAGATGGACCCGGCTGAGGGGTCCTGTTCTCTGTTCCTACAAGCTCGGTTCTAAACCCTGTTCCTGTCGTCTAATAAACCTTCTGTTTTACTGGCTGGCTGAGAGTCACGTCTGACTGTGGAGTTGGGGTGCAGGATCCACGGGCTCCCCCAGGACCCCGCCTGGGCAGGCTCGCTGGGGGAAGCGCACGGAGGGGCAGGGGATGCTGGATGCTCGGAGGTCGGACCCGGGAAGGTGGGAGCCGGGTGAGATTCTTGCCCTGGGGACAGTCGCTCAGAGAGGAGGGTCCCCCAGAGTCCTGACTGACCCCGGGGGGAGCAGTTCAGAGCATCGCCCGGGGACTCCGTGACAGAGGGTATTAAACAAGGAGGTCAGGCTGGGTGATCGTCTCCCAGAACAGGTGGAATCCCCGTTGCTTGGAGGTCTAACCCTGGCCTGCAGAACAGCCTGAAGGGCCCAATCCCGCCCTGTCCAGAGCGGGTGGGGGCGCGGCCCAGATGGGACCCGGGGCTCTGCTCTCTGAGACTTTTCCATGCTCCAGGAGGAGCCGGCCCCCAGAGCAGCCCTGAGCCGCCAGCCAGCAGGGAGTCGCCAGGGATCAGCACTGCCCTCCTCCGGGCATGGCGGGATCCACACCTCCGCGCAGGGGGGACAGAGGAGCCGGAGCTGTGCCCCGACCCGAGAGGGGCAGCCTGACTCCCCAGACCACGCACGCGACAGGCTCCGGCCGCTCACCTGGACGTGCACCTCCTGGAAGACGGCTTTGAGCACGGACACGGCCAGGCCTGGGGCCAGCACCTCACACATGCTCTGGGGACACAGGGAGGGAAAAGCGAGGGAGAGCCAGAGCTGCCAGCCACCACCGCAGGGTGATCTGAGCAGAGTGGGGTGCCCGCATGCTACCCCGCCCCCTCCAGGATTCACACCCTGCCCAGCCTGTCCGCGAGCCCACCGGCTAATCACACTAACGAGTCAATCACCGCTGGGCCAGAAGGACCCACCCGCTCCTGGGGAGGACCCTGCCCATGGCCATTAACATGAAAAAGGGTGACCCAAGCTCATGCTTCGCGGTCTAAGATGCCCCCCCCCCCCCCAGGGTCAGGAAGGAATCTGCCGTCCCCCCTCCCCCCAGCATCATTCACATGCATGAGGTGGCTTCAGCTTCTTCAGAAGCATCCTACAGGCCACAGCCGGTGCCAAGTGACTAGCAGGCTCCCATGTGCCCACTCCCAGCTCTGCCCGGAATCCTTCCCCTGCCGGGCAGAGGGGCTGCGGGGGCAGTGAGCTCACCAGCGCGTGGAGTCCCTGCAGCACAGCGGGGATCACCAGGTGATGATCCTTCAGCCGGTTCTCATAGAAGAGGACCAGGTGCGTCACTGCATGGAAACAAGGGTTAGTCCTCCACCGCCCCGCCCTGAGAGCCAGGGCCCCGGCACGGCTGCCAGGCTAGGCCCCAGCGCACTCCACTCCCCCACTCTGCACCCCATGTCTGAGCGCTAATGGGGGGGGGGGCACACCAGCAGCTCTGCCCACGTCTGGGCGAAACCAGGTACAGGCCTGGGCGTAAGTGCGTGTGCAAAGCCCGGGCCAGGAGCCGACCAGTCAGCTCAGCCAAGCAGGGCGACGTGCCAGGGCGGGAGCAGCCTGGGATCCCCCCCGATCACACTCCTTTGCCCTGAATCGCAGCTCACTGCCCGGTGCCCTCCGCTGGGGGGCGGGGGGGGGGGGACACTCAGCCTGGCACGAGGACGGCTTGGAAATGAACAGCCAGGCTGAGCGCCACCCCTGCCAATGACCCCCCGTCGTTAGACTTAACACTGAGGCAGGCAGGGCGGGGGGCGGACAGCTCACGACCCCCACCAACGACCCCTGCGCTACGGCCCAGCATGCACACGGTGAGTCCCCACCCCGGGGTCCGGCACATCCCCTACCTTCTTCCTCCTGCAGCATGGAGTGACACTGCAGCAGGACCTGGGACAGCAGCTGGAGGCCTCGCCCACGCGAGCGAGGCTCTGGATTCTCAAGGCAGGACCTAGAGGAGACGAGAGGCTGCAGTGAGCGGAGCCCCGGTCAGTGCGTCCGGGCGAGGGGGAGAGGAGCGGAGCCCCGGTCAGCGCGTCCGGGCGAGGGGGAGGGGAGCGGAGCCCCGGTCAGCGCGTCCGGGCGAGGGGGAGGGGAGCGGAGCCCCGGTCAGTGTATACAGGTGAGGGGGAGAGGAGCGGAGCCCCGGTCAGTGCGTCCGGGCGAGGGGGAGGGGAGCGGAGCCCCGGTCAGTGCGTCCGGGCGAGGGGGAGGGGAGCGGAGCCCCGGTCAGTGCGTCCGGGCGAGGGGGAGGGGAGCGGAGCCCCGGTCAGTGCGTCCGGGCGAGGGGGAGGGGAGCGGAGCCCCGGTCAGTGTGTCCGGGTGAGGGGGAGAGGAGCGGAGCCCCGGTCAGTGCGTCCGGGCGAGGGGGAGAGGAGCGGAGCCCCGGTCAGTGCGTCCGGGCGAGGGGGAGGGGAGCGGAGCCCCGGTCAGTGTGTCCGGGTGAGGGGGAGGGGAGCGGAGCCCCGGTCAGTGCGTCCGGGTGAGGGGGAGAGGAGCGGAGCCCCGGTCAGTGCGTCCGGGCGAGGGGGAGGGGAGCGGAGCCCCGGTCAGTGCGTCCGGGCGAGGGGGAGGGGAGCGGAGCCCCGGTCAGTGTGTCCGGGTGAGGGGGAGGGGAGCGGAGCCCCGGTCAGTGCGTCCGGGTGAGGGGGAGAGGAGCGGAGCCCCGGTCAGTGCGTCCGGGCGAGGGGGAGAGGAGCGGAGCCCCGGTCAGTGCGTCCGGGCGAGGGGGAGGGGAGCGGAGCCCCGGTCAGTGCGTCCGGGCGAGGGGGAGGGGAGCGGAGCCCCGGTCAGTGCGTCCGGGCGAGGGGGAGAGGAGCGGAGCCCCGGTCAGTGCGTCCGGGCGAGGGGGAGAGGAGCGGAGCCCCGGTCAGTGCGTCCGGGCGAGGGGGAGGGGAGCGGAGCCCCGGTCAGTGCGTCCGGGCGAGGGGGAGGGGAGCGGAGCCCCGGTCAGTGCGTCCGGGCGAGGGGGAGAGGAGCGGAGCCCCGGTCAGTGCGTCTGGGCGAGGGGGAGGGGAGCGGAGCCCCGGTCAGTGTGTACAGGTGAGGGGGAGAGGAGCGGAGCCCCGGTCAGTGTGTCCGGGCGAGGGGGAGAGGAGCGGAGCCCCGGTCAGTGCGTCCGGGCGAGGGGGAGGGGAGCGGAGCCCCGGTCAGTGTGTACAGGTGAGGGGGAGAGGAGCGGAGCCCCGGTCAGTGTGTCCAGGTGAGGGGGAGAGGAGCGGAGCCCCGGTCAGTGTATACAGGTGAGGGGGAGAGGAGCGGAGCCCCGGTCAGTGTATACAGGTGAGGGGGAGAGGAGCGGAGCCCCGGTCAGTGTGTCCGGGCGAGGGGGAGAGGAGCGGAGCCCCGGTCAGTGTGTCCAGGTGAGGGGGAGAGGAGCGGAGCCCCGGTCAGTGTGTCCAGGTGAGGGGGAGAGGAGCGGAGCCCCGGTCAGTGTGTCCAGGTGAGGGGGAGAGGAGCGGAGCCCCGGTCAGTGTATACAGGTGAGGGGGAGAGGAGCGGAGCCCCGGTCAGTGTGTCCAGGTGAGGGGGAGAGGAGCGGAGCCCCGGTCAGTGTGTCCAGGTGAGGGGGAGAGGAGCGGAGCCCCGGTCAGTGTGTACAGGTGAGGGGGAGAGGAGCGGAGCCCCGGTCAGTGTGTCCAGGTGAGGGGGAGAGGAGCGGAGCCCCGGTCAGTGTGTCCAGGTGAGGGGGAGAGGAGCGGAGCCCCGGTCAGTGTGTCCAGGTGAGGGGGAGAGGAGCGGAGCCCCGGTCAGTGTGTACAGGTGAGGGGGAGAGGAGCGGAGCCCCGGTCAGTGTATACAGGTGAGGGGGAGAGGAGCACTTCGAGCAGGGACGGCACAAGGACTACGCTGCTCTCTGCCCAGTTCTGACACTGCTGCATGGCCTTGGCAATGTCACTTCCCCTCTGGGTAACAGCCGCCTGCCCGTCCGCCTTCGGGGGAGGGACTGGGGCGGGACTTCGCTCACTCAGCTGTTCGGGGCTATGGAGTGACACCAGAGGGCCCTCCCCCTCCCCCCGTTCTCCAACGCTCTCGGTTCCGCCTGGCCACCGGGTCAGAGGGGAGGAGCAGCCCGAGACAGGACCCTTGGGAGAGGGACCGTTACTCTGGAGCCTGGCAGGCAAAGACTTGGGGGCGACTCCCAGAATTCATCCTCCTGAAGCAATCTGGTACACACGGGCTGGGCCAGGGAGGCGGCACTCAGCCCCGGCGCCATGAACGCTCTTCCCCAGAGGGGACGCTGCGTGGTACCGATCAGCCAGAGTGCACGGGGGGTCTTGGCTCCGGACGGGAGCTCCGCTCCGAGCCCGACTCTCCTGAGCCGGAGGAAGAGGGAGAAGGATTCGAGGTTCTCACCCCAGGGCTTCCACGATCTCCAGGATGGTCCAGCTTCCCGCTTTCACCCCTAGGAAATGAGACAAACAATGAGCCGGGGGAACCCAGGCACCCCTCAGACAGCCAGGGCCCCGGAGAGCAGGGCTGGGCTGCTCTTTCTCTCAGACCCCGCTGATGGCACAGGTGCCGTGTGTTTCCCTGGCACCTCATTAAGTACTGGGGAAGTTACGGGGTATCGTGGCGCCTGGCAGGGCGTACACACGCCAGCTCCCGAGAAGGGAACGGGCTGGGGCGGGTTTTACAAAGTCTCTGCATCACCGGCTGCAGCATCACTCGGTGTCACACGAGGGTCTGAGTTCCAGTCCCACGCGAAGAGCCCTCGTCTGGCTCCCTCTGCAGCCTCACCGGGCAAGGAGTGGAATACCATTCAGTCCCTGTCCCCGGTCCCTAGCCCCAGATCAGCAGAAAAGTCCAGGCCTGGGATCCAGTGTTTTAGTGCCATCTTTGCTGAGAAGGGGGCCCGAGTAAGACAGCAACAGGACTCCCAGGTTCTAGTCCTAGCTTTGGCTCGGATCCCTCAGGAAGGTCACGTCACCTATCTGTGCCTCAGTTTCCCTACCGGTAAAGCAGGGGTAAGTCACCAGCAGGGAACTCCTGAGGCCTCTCTCAACGTCCGTAACACACTCTGAGAAGGTTGGAGCGTCAGCCCCAGAGAAGAGCTAACATTGCACTGCTGATGTGATTTGCTGTCCTGGACAGAGTTCAATTCCTCAATTACAGGCGCATGAGACACACTCATCTGGTGTTCCTAGCTGGCCCATTCCCCGACTCCAGGACCACATGCTCCCCCCCAGAGCAGCGCAGGGGGAAAGCAGAAACCCTGCCCGCGGAGGGGATTACAGTCAACTCTCTCCCCAGGTGAATGGCCCGGCAGCCACCCACTGAACATGCTCTGGGGCGCAATTCTGCCCCTCTCCCAGGCGCTCAGGCCTCCGCTCATGTGTAAATACTCCTTAGGCTACTGCTAGCCCAGTGAATGTCCCTTAAGCTGTTCAGTCCAGCTCCCCGGTATTGGGGAGAGCTCGGCGGGGCCCACAGAGGAGGAAGGAACCTGTAAGGTTAGCACACCAGGCAGCTCGCTAACACTGAGACAGGGCTTCCAGTGCTGGTCAGCACAACACCAGCTAGAACGGAGACCAGAATCCCCTTGGTGCAATGCCCCTTTAAGAGGGAGGGGCCCACCTGTGCCTGTACCCAAGGGAGAAGGAGCCTGTCGGAGTCAGGAGGGGCAGGTAAGAGCTGCCCCAGGAAAAGAGCTGAAGGAGAACAACTACCCGGGGGCTGCCGGCGAGGAGCTTGGAGGAAAGTGGTTGTTGAGAACTGACCAAAGCTGGGGACCTCTGAGGGTGGGAGTCTGGGACATTGGCCCCTAGGAAACGGGGAAGAACCAGCCTGGTCAGGAGAAGCCAAGCCCAGAAGCAAGAGGGTGTGATGTTATTGACATGAACTGGGACCGCCGAGGTCCCGTAGTGACACCAAATCTTGTGTAAAGGGGGGTCAGTCATATGAGGTGTCTACGACCAGGGCATGGTTTGCTGGTTAGGATTATCCTGTCTGTAGCATGTGTCATGGTTGTATTTAAAGTTCTGAATATTGGCTCTACACTGTCTGTATTTCCAAGTTATGCTGTGCTTCTGGGTAACATCCCAGACAAGTTGGTATTAGCTCTACTTAGCCAGTTTGATGGCCCATTAAGGACCATCAGCTACATAATTGACCCATTGAGAGAGGACAGACACATCCTGTGACTCACCAAGGGATGCAGGGACTTGCCCATGTGACTCCAGACTCCATTTTGCTATAATTTTCCACAGCAAAGAACAAAGAAGGGTTCTTGCACCTGAAAAACTATAAAAGGGCGATGCTCCACCTCCATTTTATCTTCATTTCCTGCTTCTTACTCTGGAGGGACTTTTGCTACAAACAGAAACTTTCAACAAAGGACTGAAGGACCCGTCCCAGCTGGGGATGTTTGTTCTCCAGAGACTTGATTTGAACCTGCAGTTTATTCTACCACTGATGCAAACCTGAACCAAGAACTTTGCCATCACTGCATGTAACTGATTTCATTTAGCCAAATCTAACCACCTAGATCTTTTCCTTTTATGAATAAACCTTTAGATTTAGATTGGGATTGGCAACAGCGTGACTTGTGGGTAAGATCTGATTTGTATATTGACCTGGGTCTGGGGCCCGATCCTCTGGGATCAGAAGAACCTTTTTCTTTTATTGGGGTATTGGTTTTCATAACCATTTATCCCCAGAACGAGTGGCTGCTGGTGATGATACTGGGAACTGGAGTGTCTAAGTGAATTGCTTGTGTGACTTGTGGTTAGCCAGTGGGGTAAAACCAAACTCTTCTCTTCTGGCTGGTTCGGTTTGCCTTTGAGGTGGAAAACCCCCAGCTTTGGGCTGTAACTGCCCTGCTTGGAGCAATTTGTCCTGACTTGGCCCCCTCAGTGGGGTCCCGCCAGGAACAGTCCCGTCACAGAGGGTCAAGAGGTTTGAGGTGGGCAGGTGGAGCTACCTGAGCAGGCATAGGAGGAGGGGGATACTGCAGGATGAGGGGTTGTCAGCATGAAGGCCAAGGAAGGGTTGTGTCTCAGACAGTGCAAGACTATGTTCCCTTCATGGGTGGAAGAAAGGGGAAACTGAGGTAGGCACCCCAGTCATGCTGCAGCCTGCTGCTGGAGAGTACCCACCCCCCTTAACCTACACAAGAATCGGTGATTGAGGAGCATCAGCAGAGCTATGGGGAGGACTGGAATAGTAGGGGTGTGCCGGCCAGAGCTGGCACTAGGAGAGCTCGGACGATCCAGAACTAGAATAGCAGAGGGTGCCACGGGTCGCTGCGCGTGGGAAAGCAGAAATGGAAGAGCACAGGGGTGGGTTAGGATGTAATGAAGTTGCATCGGAAGCTCCAAGAAGGAAACATGTAATATGCAAATTTGAAAAAAGCTCAACTGTCAAGTCTCCTAAAAGACCAGGAACCCCAAACCCCTAAGGACTAACCCTGAGCAATGAATTTCTGCACTTGTAAAGGCGAGATTTAGAATAATCCCTACAGAGAGGAGTGTTTCCTCATAAACAGGAAAAGGCTCAAGTAGAGTGACTTAACCATGACACGTTACTAAGGCTTCTTGAGGTTACGGTACCTGCTCATTCTGCTATGTTCTGAGGCTAGAGCATTTGCTCAATGCTCAGGTGACCGGAGTCTACAGTATTTTCACCTACTAACCGCATTAGCCTATGAAAGACACCTTTTGTTGACTGTGCCAGCAGCGGATACTGCTATTGGGTTGAAGGTGGTGCAGCCGTAAGCACAGGCATGGTCCGATTGTGCTCAGCATGGTTTCAGAAAATATGGTAAACCTGTGAAACTTTCAGCAGCATCACTATACGGGGGTATGGCATAGAGTGCCATTGTGTAAGAGTAATTCCATGTATCACTCTGTGCTGTGTTTCCATGTTCTCCTGAGGACCGGGTGAACAGAAGTGCATGATTTACCTTCTCTGCACCATTCATTAGTCTGGGTACATCGTGTTCCGCTGATTTGTCTCCACTCTAAACAAAACAGCCTTGTATTCTCTCTTCCCAGACCTCTAATCATTGCTACATCCTTTCATTTCTTCTATACCCCCTTCAAACATGGCGGCCAGGAAGGAGCCCAGTACTCAAGGTGAGCGTGTGATGGATTTCATGGTGTAGGGGTAGTTTAAATTGTTCCTTCCAACAAATACCACCGTCCTTTTCACTTGCCATCATGTTAGCCAATGACATTCTGCATTATCTGCTTCTTTTGCCAGCTCACCGCTCATCCCTTTCCCCAACCCACTGATAAACAGGTTACAAACCAAGAGTCCCTGTACAGACTCCCAGCCCCCAACTACGATTCCATGAGGTCTAATAGACCGTGTATCCATCCCTACTACGCTCTTAGCTCCTTGCCAACCCCTTGCCAAGACACAGCCATACACCCGTGTATCCTTAAAAGCCAAATTCCAGATGCGGCAAAATCCCTTAATACAGTGGTTTTCAAACTTTTTGTAGTGGTGACCCCTTTCCCACACCAAGCCTCTAAGTGTGACCCCCCGAAGGGTCAGGCGGGGGGGGGTCATGCCTGCGGCCCAATGTGGCAGGGGCCAGACTGGGGAGAGGGGGGGTCCAGCAGCCCCCCGGGGCAGGGACTGGGGTCGAGAGGGGGTGCCTGTAGCCCACTAGGGCAGGGGCTGGGTGTCACGTTACTGAAATAATTTGGGATCCTATAGATCATTGGTGCAACCAGGGTCCTATAGTAGCACCAAATCCTATGTACAGGGGTCATAATGGGTGTCTACAACCAGGTTATGGATTGCTGATTATGAATATGCCATTGGTCTGTGTGTATCAGTTTTGTAGTTGAAGTGATGAATATTGGCTCTGGACTGTCTGTCTTTCCAAACATTGTGCTCTGCTGGGGGGGACACTCCAGAGTATTGGGCGTCAGCTTTGCTTGAGCTGCCTGATGGCCCATTGAAGGACCATCAACTACACAATGAACTTTGTCCACACCCGAGATTCACCAGGAATGTGACCTGCCTGGTCAGAAACTGAATCCTGGAGAGTCTGGTAATTGGACCATGTGACTATGAACCTTCATTTTGCATAAGAAGGAGGAGGGGGGTCTTCACCCACAGGAGGAAGTCTATAAAACCTGGGAGACACTTCATCCATTTGGTCTTCAACCTCCAGTCTTCAGCCTGCCTTGTTTCCAGCTCTGGATGGACTTTGCTACACAGGGGAACTCTGGCCAAGGGGTGCTGACCGATCCCTGGAGGGGATGCCTTCCAGAGACTGTGATTTGAACCTGCAGTTATTCTACCTTTGCTGCAAGCCTGAACCAAGAGATTTGCCATCACTGCATGTAATTGATTTCTCTTAACCATTCCTAACCCTCACCTAGACCTTTTTCCTTGTATAATAAACCTTTAGATTTTAGATTCTAAAGGATTGGCAACAGCGTGATTTGTGGGAAGATCTGATTTGTATATTGACCTGGGTCTGGGGCCTGATTCTTTGGAATTGGGGAGAACCGTTTTCTTTATTTGGGGGATTGGTTTTCATAATCACTGATCCCCAGGACAGGGGGCTGCTGGTGGTGATACTGGGAATCTGGAGTGTCTAAGGGAATTGCTTGTGTGACTTGTGGTTAGCCAGTGGGGTGAAACCAAAGTCTTTTCTGTTTGGCTGGTTTGGTTTACCTTAGTGTGAAGAAACCCCAGCTTTGGGCTGTAGTTGCCCCTTTGGAAGCAATCTGTCCTGATCTGACACTCACAGTCGGATCCTACCAGGAACAGCTCCATCACACTGGGATGGGGGGGTTCCAGCAGCCCACTGTGGCAGGGGCTGGGCTCATGGGGGCACCGGCAGCCCCCACCTCTGCAGGGGCCTGGGCTGGGTCGGGCATGTGGCAGTGCCGGCAGCCCGCCACAGCAGGTGCCAGGGCCCGGACCGGGCTTGCGGGGCCACCAGCAGCCCACCAT